>CM019714.1:9549561-9607061 GCA_009760885.1 Achatina immaculata | reverse complement strand
GAAGCAGTTGGCGCTCTAGCCTCTGTGACGACGCAGTTAATGTTCTAGCCCCTGTGGCGAAGCAGTTAGCGCTCTAGCCTTTCATGACAAAAGGCGACGGTTCGAACCCGACTGGTGCCGCTCCTGTCACCCAGTTTAAAAATAGATACCCGACTTCTGGAGCTGGTGAAGGAAAGATAATCAGGCTTGATGCTGACCACAACACCCTCTGGGTACCCCCATTTCATAGCAATGCTACTTTATCTTTTACCTTAAAGACTGATGTAAATGCATGTCCTGGTGGTCTCTTTAAGCAAGCATTAAGTGGAGAAAACGGAAAAGAATACACAACAGGAAACTGTGGCTGTACTTCCACGCCCTCAACAAACCATTTGCAAGACACCGAAAAACTCAAGGAAAAATGCATAACAAAATATTTCTTAACGCACTGATTTAAACAAACAAACAAACAAACAAAAAAGGCAATAAAGCTCTAAAATTAGAAAAAGAGGCAACCAAACTTGTCTTACATCTTACATCCTTCCCGTGTCGTTAAACGTCACACAGGGCTCACATGGTAGTTCGCCAAGATTTCCTGTTTTAGGCGAGCTTTTCAACATCATCAAGGGATTTTAAGCCTACTTTGCGTAATTTGGCCTCTCTTAACAATGTCCTCTTTAGAGGTTCGCGTGGTCGACCTCTTTTACTTCGGCCTGTTGTGCTCCACTTGATAGCTTGTTTTTTGGCATTCTCTGACTGTTTCTTCTCATCACATGACCGGTACATGTGCATCTTCTTTTTCTGATCACCCATGAGACAGGTTGTTGTTTGCTCATCTGTCTTATCTCTACGTAGTTCTCGAATTCGTTCCACTTTATACCGAGTATTTTCATTAGACATTTGGAAACGTTTTATTATCCCGGCACAAAATGGGGAAACAATCTCCAAAGCCTACCGGTCCGGCATCTAATCGTGTTACAAGTGCAAACGAAGAAAGATACTTAATTAAATCCATATAGGAAAAAGATAATCAATATTTATTGGACATATCATGAGAAAAGAAGAGCTTGAAAGCATCATAACAACAAGAAAGATAAATGGGCAGAGAAGCAGGGAAAAGCCATGAGGAAAAAAAAAAGGATCACGGACAGTCTACAGCGATAGCACAATAAAACATCGCCAACTGAGGTTATGGAAAATGTCAAGGACCGAGATCTATGGAGAAGCATGATCGCTAACGCCTACCTGGACGCACTTACTGATGGTAACTTTGTACGTGTGTTTATGCGCGTGAGTACGTGTTCAGAAACATATGAAGAACAAGTTAGCAAAATCCGAACTACTCTCATTTCTTTCAGATGGATTCTTATCTAACCAAGAACACTCTGGGCACTAATCACTGGACCAAGAATCCCTGGTTAACCATTAAGCCAAGCCAGTGTTTCCCAACCTTTTTTTTTTTGTTTGGTTTGGATCAAAGATGTTCATGTGCAGTCCACACCGTGTTATCCGTGTCTCTCTCTCCCTCTCTCTTTCTCTCTCTCTCTCTTTCTGTCTCTCTCTCTTTCTGTCTCTCTCTCTTTCTGTCTCTCTCTTTCTGTCTCTCTCTCTTTCTCTCTCTCTCTTTCTCTCTCTCTTTCTCTGTCTGTCTCTCTCTTTCTCTCTCTTTCTCTCTCTCTCTCTCTCTTCAAGAAATGAATCAAGACACCGATCAGTAGGTACACCTGGTTGGCTCAGTGGTTAGGCGCTCGGTCTGCCAATTTGGTGACACCGGTTTAAGTCCCAGCTGTGTGGGTTTCTTCTGGGTATCACCACACCACAGTATCACTGTCCACAACACAAAAAGGAATGGAAGAACTAATTATGTCTTCTTCTTTTTCGTTCACATTCTAATTATGTCAATCCGTAAGAATAGTAAAGAGCAAAACCTCTATCTTAATGCGAAGAAAACTAAATTGATGACAACTGACAAAACAAATAAGGCAACTGAAATATGTATCAATGAGGAAAAATTGGAAGAAGAAGACAGTTTGAATATCTTGGTTTATTACTAACTAGCAATAGAGATACAATGAGGGAAATTAAAAGAAGGACATCTATCACTTTTCAAAAAGTAAAACAACTGAAGAAGCTGTGGAGAGGAACAGACAGAACTACAAAAATAAGATTTTTAAGGTCATGCATCTTTCCCATCGCAACATACGCCTGTGAGACCTGGACACTTAACAAAACTGCCTTTGAATGTAAATGCTACAGAAGAGTCCTTCAAATATCACGGACACAAAAAAGAACAAATATATCCATACTACAAGAACTTAATATTGAAGAAGGCCAGCTAGTAAGAAAGATTAAATAGAGAAAACTTAAATATTTTGGACATATTAAACGTCATGAGAATTTAGAGAAGACAGTCTTGGAAGGGTACATAATTGGAAAAAGAAAGAGAGGAAGACCACGGAGAAGATGGCTGCAAGACATCGTAGATAATCTGCGAATGGACGCAACAGCAGCAGGGCATTTTGCTTACAACCGAGAGGCCTGCAGGAGAGCTGTTAGAGAGGCAAAGTTTAGCAAGAGACATGCAAATGACTGACTGACTGACTGACTGGTAGGGTCATGAAGAGCCAAGCTGGACTCCGAGGTCATTTACTGTCGGGCCCCGAAGCCATTTACTGTCAGACCCCCTGTCTTAACATGAAAAGAGGTGCTAGATAGCGCAGTTCCTTACTACGCTGTTCTCTCTCGTCCTACCTAAGTCCGTGGTTCTTTCTCTCACGTCTCACTAAAGTGCTTTGACTACGATTTTTTCGAGGTCTAATCCTACAAAACTGTCTTCTCTTACTTTAACATGGAAAGTAATTCTCATAAGTCGTTTTTTTTTCCTTTAATGTAATCTGTCATTATTTTATACCCTTAAGTGTTGTAAATATGTCAGTAATAAGGAACTGGAAAATATCAACTTATAAAACAAGGGCTGCGACAAGGATGCGTACTATCTCCAGACCTTTTTTTTTTCTGTACACAGAACCAGGTATAAAAATTGGAGGATATTAACAACCTTCCTGAAAGCTGAGAACCAAAAACACCTGCAAAATCTTTTAGATAAGGTCGCCAAAGAAAGTGAACAGAAAGGCCTTACTTTAAACATCAGAAAGACAGAGACTATTCTTATATCTAAGAACAGGATCCACCAAAATACAGTATACAATTAAACGAAACTATTCTAAAGCTCCGAATTACTGACAACTCACTACCAAAAATAGCACTAAGATGGACACCACAGGGGAGCAGAAGTAAGGGTAGACCAAAAGAGACATGGAGAAGAACAACAGAAAAGATGCTGAGCAATAGAGGGCTCACCTGGGCAAGAGCAGAAAAAAAGGCAAAGGACAGGCATTTGTGGAAAACCCTTGCGGAAGCCCCATGTGCCCTGGGCACTTAAGGTTCAGAGAGAGAGATTCTAAAGCAGGTGCAGAAATTCAAATACCTTGGAGCAGTAATAACTTCAGATGGGAAATGCACAATAGAAATTAGAAACAGAATAGGCCAAGCAAAGACTGCATTTCAGAGAATGAGAAACATATTATCCAAAACATCCTTATCAATGAATGTTAGAAAACGAGTCCTAAAATGCTATATTGAGCCTATCTTGTTATGTGGAAGTGAATCATAGACAATAGGCAGGTCTGCACAAAAATCATTGGAAGCAGCAGAAATGTGGTTTATTAGAAGAATGTTGCGAATCGCCTGGACAGCAAAAATAACTAATGAAGAATGTATGAGAAGAGCTGGAGAGACAAAAAGTCTTGTCAAAATCATAAGAGAGAGAGAGAATGTACTTTCATAGGACATGCAAAGAGAAGAGGGGGGTTTGAAAATATTATAAGAACAGGAAAAATAGAAGGAAGAAGATCAAGAGGAAGACCAAGAGAAATGATACTAAACAGTCTGACGGGATACAGTAATTAGTGTATAAGTATATAACTATACACGAAGCACTGCAGTAAAGCTGTGATACTAGAATGTATAAAACAGGAAAAAGTAGGAAACAGCTTTATTACTTAACGATTACAAAGTTGTGACGTTTCGGCGTGAGCCTTAATCATACAAAAACATACAGGACGAAGAAATAGAGAGAGGAGATAAAGTATAGATTCACATGAATACTATTTTAAAAAATTTTTTTAAAGAGTACTTAGCTGTAAATTGTAAGTTGTATGTTTTTGTATGATTAAGGCTCACGCCGAAACGTCACTACTTTGTAATCGTTAAGTAATAAAGCTGCTCCTATTTTTTTTTCCTATTTTATACATTCTAGTCTGACGGGATAGTGTGAGAGGAGATCACCAACTGAGCTAATGGCCTGCATGAAGGATCGTGTATTCTGGAGAAGCATAATAGCCAACGCCAGTCGGCAACACACCTGATGATGATGAATTAGGAACAAAAAAAAGGGGAGGTGGGGGTGGAGAACAGTGTCACCGGTCTCCTCCACTCCTCAGTCTAGACAACCCCGGGTCCTTTCACTCCTAAGCCTAGACAACCCCGGGTCCTTTCACTCCTAAGCCTAGACAACCCCGGGTCCTTTCACTCCTAAGCCTAGACAATCCCGGGTCCTTTCACTCCTAAGCCTAGACAAACCCGGGTTCCTCCACTCCTAAGCCTAGACAAACCCGGGTTCCTCCACTCCTAAGCCTAGACAAACCCGGGTTCCTCCACTCCTAAGCCTAGACAACCCCGGGTTCCTCCACTCCTAAGCCTAGACAACCCCGAGTTCCTCCACGCCTCAATCTATACAACCCCGGATTCCTCTACTTCTGAGCCTAGACAACCTTCGGTTCCTCCACTCCTCATTTTAGACAACCCTGGGCAAGAGGCACCAAGCTATCTGTGAGGGTAACGAACGCCATTAAGGAAATGTCCCCAGCAAACAAACGACACACGAGCAAACGACAAAAAAAACGGCCATAATGGCCCAAGACTCCTCGCTTAAACTTAGTCCTCTAATATCACACGCGCGAGACTGGCAGCTTTACTTATCCATCGATCATCTATCGAACTATTACAAACAAACAAACAAACTCCATCAGAATCCACATCTTTAAAAAAAAAACCGCATCCACTTACACAACACAAATTTCTTTCCGTCGTTTCTCAGAATATCCAGCCTCACAACCGCTTGAAGGACACGTCTCAATCCACACACAGCAAGAAAATCACGTGCGATGTAATCCAACAAATGCATCCTGTTTTCTGCGGGGAAACAACAACAATAACTTCACTCTGTAAACATGTGCCGTTAAAAACAAAAAACAAAAAAATAATCCCTTGAAATCCCGAAAGTATCCTTGAAAAAGAAAACAAAAAAACCCGCAGAAAGTTCTTAAAACAGTTTTTAAATACGCACTCCTGTACTAGAAGGCTTGTAAGCCAATTTGTCATAAAAATAAAAAGAGGGAAGCCAAAAAACAAAAAAAAAAACCCTGTTGTCAGGTCATTTTTTTTTCTCGTAAAGTCGGGACGTTGTGAGGTATCGAAGTCGACCTAGAAAAGATTGTAAAGTTTCACTTTGGGGGAGGAAATCACGGGTCGAGCGGCCATGTTTTTCATTGAGAATTGTCCGCGCCACAATACACTGGAAGTGAGACGCTCTTGTTGGGGACGACAGTACGGTGTACCAGTTGAGCAAGGTTAACTTTTTTTTCAATACATTTTTATTTTTCTTATATCCTACCTTAAAGTGAATTGTATCTAATATAACACGTACGGATTATCCATTTTTTAAAAAATACTATCAAGCCTGCGGAATAATGAACCAAAATAAAGCTGCACCAAAGTTTGTGTGTTATCCGTACTCCTCTATGGAGCAGAATGCTGGAGAACACTGAAGCGAAAATAGACAAATTATCTTGATTCCATATAACCGGCATCAGAAAGATTTTAAATATTTACTGGTAATAGACAATAAATAATACAGACCTTCGTGCCCATTATGAACTAGAGCATATACCTGTGAGACCGGGACATTTAATAAAACACCTGAGAAACACATAAATGCCTTTGAATGTAAATGCTACAGAAGTGTCATTCAATTATCATAGACACAAAGAAAGAAGAAATGCTATATAACTTAATATTGAAGAAGGTTGGTTAGTAAAGAAGATTAACCAGAGAAAACTTAAATATTTTGGACACATTAAACCTCATGATAATTTAGAGAAGACGGTCCATACTGGTAAAAAGAAAGAGAGGAAGACCAAGGCGAAGATGCAGCAAGACAGTATTGATGGTGTGCAAATGGATACATCAGCAAAAGGGCATCTTGCTTATAACCGAGAAGCCTTCAAGAGAGCTTTTAGGGAGGGAAAGTTCTGCAAGGGAAAAAAAAAACAAGTGTTGGAAATGGATTGCTCACATGCTCCAAAGAGACCCCCAGCAACATCGCTAAAACAACCATTCGACGGACACCCGAGGGAAAAGGAAGGAGAGGTCCACCAAAGACTGCCTGTTTGAGAACTGCTGAAGCAGAATTTCTGCCACAACACATCTGTGTTTTTAACACCGGATTATCGTGATGTTAACCATATGTTTATAGCATATTCAAACTTCATATTGGTCGCTTTCCTTCTCCTAAGAGCAGACAGGTTTGCAACGGAGCTGACTGTAGCATCTCAGACAAGAAGCCTATAAACCGACTAAAGGAAGAGAACACAGTTTTGTAGGATTAGATCTCAAAAAAAAAAAATCATAGATAAAGCACTTTTAGAAGTGGGAGAAAAAAAACTCACAAGAGAATTACCTGGGATTCGAACCACGGACCTCGGTAAGACGAGAAGCCTTCTAGCCACGAGAGAACAATGTACCAACGAATAGCGCTATCCAGCAACTCCCCTAAAAAAAGGCATTTGAAAGCGAAGTCATTGGTACCTGTTCAGTCGAAACGAAGATCGTGACACCCGGAAAGAAACGAAGTCATGATACAGAAAGTCCCCTCGAAGGTACCATCTTTCAGACATAAACATACACACACGGTCTCCTGCCATGTCTAAGTGCATACTGAACAACAGCAACAAACGAACGAAAATACTTTTTACATAGACTTAATTTCAGGTTATGTTTTCAGTAAGAAAATGTGTTCCGATGCACCGATTAGAATGGCTACTGCATTGTAACCGCGTTCGAGACACATTTTACAAATAACATTAATCCTGACCAAAACGGGTAACCATAAATTCTCGGCTCGGGGTTAACAGCACTCAGGATACGGGAAAGTTAGGTTAAAATAGTGCGAAGGCTCCTTCCTCGTGTTCCCAAAAGCTGTGCCCGGGGGGGGGGGGGCCTGTTTTTATTCGCATGCCAGGGGCGTTATGGGGTGGGGTTGTGGGAGAGGGTAGTAAAAAAAAAAAGGGTCCCCGGTCTTTCTGTCTACAAATCAGGGAAAATTTAACTTGTTCGCAAAAAGAGAAAGCGGGGGAAACCCAGCGCGGTTTCAAGAACGGAAATATTGAAACAACCCAACTTTCTCCACCGCCCCCTTGGATTACCCCTAACCTTTTGTCACACTACAAATAGGCCACTTGGATTGTATTACAATGTCATGTAGTATAACAGTAGATAAGTGGGGGGAACTCATGCCTCTTAATGAAACAGGATACGAAATATTGTATTTTTATGGAAGAATTTCTCCCCCTCAGTTTATGTCTTCTCCGTGACAGGGCTGTTCCGCTGAGGGTCACGCAGTTCGGGTTGAGTTCTAGGACAGACTTTCTAGCTGAAAAACAGACTTTCCAACTGACAAGAAGACCTTCTAGCTGAAAAACAGACTTTCCAACTGACAAGAAGACCTTCTAGCTGAAAAACAAACTTTAAAACTGACAAGAAGACCTTCTAGCTGAAAAACAGACTTTATAGCTAAAAAACAGACTTTCCAACTGACAAGCAGACCTTCTAGCTGAAAAAAAGACTTTTTAGCTGAAAAAAAACAGACTTTCCAACTGACAGGCAGACTACTATCTGAAAAACATACTTTCCAGCTGGACAAGCAGACTTCCTAGCTGAAAAAAAACAGACTTTCCAACTGAGCAAGCTGTAACGTAGGGACGGAAATGTCCCCTGTGAACAAGAAGTAGTCAAGATGCTCGTATATCAACGTGACATGATGCTCCTGGTGTACTAAACCACTTGGATTATGATATTAGACTACTAGGACTGTGAAAGTAAACTATTTGGATTACGATATTAGACTACTAGGATTGTGAATGTAAACCACTTCGATTGTGATATTAGACTACTAGGATTGTGAAAGTATTAAATTAAATGGAACTATTCTAAAGCAGGTGCATAAATTCAAATACCTTGGAGCAGTAATAACTTCAGATGGGAAATGCACAATAGAAATTAGGAACAGAATAGGCCAAGCAAAGACTGCATTTCAGAGAATGAGAAACATATTAGCTAACACATCTTTATCAATGAATGTTAGAAAACGAGTCCTAAAATGCTATATTGAACCTATCTTGTTATATGGAAGTGAATCATGGACAATAGGCAAGTCTGCACAAAAATCATTGGAAGCAGCAGAAATGTGGTTTATTAGAAGAATGTTGCGAATCCCCTGGACAGCAAAAATAACTAATGAAGAATGTATGAGAAGACCTGGAGAGACAAAAAAATCTTGTCAAAAAAGATAAGAGAGAGACAATGTACTTTCATAGGACATGCAATGAGAAGAGGGGGCATAGAAAATATTATAAGAACAGGAAAAATAGAAGGAAGAAGATCAAGAGGAAGACCAAGAGAAATGATACTGGACAGTCTGACGGGATCGTGTGAGAGGAGATCACCAACTGAACTGATGACCTGCATGAAGGATCGGGTACTCTGGAGAAACATAATAGCCAACCCCAGTCGGCACGGCACCTGATGATGATGATGAGGATTGTGAAAGTAAATCACTTCGATTGTGATATTAGACTACTAGGATTGTGAAAGTAAACAACTTCTATTGTGATATTAAACTACTAGGATTGTGAAAGTAAACCACATGGATTGTGATATTAAACTACTAATATTGTGAAAATAAACTACCTGAACTGTGATATTAAACTACTAAGATTGTGAAAGTAAACCACTTGGATTGCCATATTAAACTACTAGGATTGTGAAACTAAATCCGTGGAATAGTAAAACTAAACAAACTGGATTGCGCAGTTAACTATTATCATTGTATGAAACTAAACCACTAGTACTGTATAAAGTTAAACCACTAGAGTTTTATGAAGCTAAACCACTAGCCTCGCGAAGCTAAACTTCTAGGATTGAGTGAAACTAAACAAGTGGAAAAATAAACCTATGACCCGTAGCATTTGCATGCCTTAGGAGTGTGAAGTGTCAGTGCCTTCACATTTCTAGGCCACAACAGCACTTGAGGTAGGGATGCCAGCATCTTGCCTGGCTGCCTCTGTTTTTCTAGTGAAGCCCCAAGCAACCACTTTTCGGATGCTGGGTTAACCCCCGCGCTCTGCGAAATTGAACTAGGGCCTATCTGTTCAGAAGGCGAGTGCACTAACTATTACACCACCGTGGCGCTAAGATTTATGAAATTAGACCACTAGGATTGTATGAAATTAAACCACTAGGATTGTATGAAACTAAACTATTAGGATTGTATGAAACTAAACCATTAGGATTGTATGAAACTAAACCATTAGGATTGTATGAAACAACCATTAGCATTGTATGAAACTAACATATTAAGACTGTATGAAAGTGAACTACTAGGATTGAATAAAACTAAACTAATAGGATTGTATTAAACTAAACCACTAGGATTTATTAAACTAAACCATTAGGATTGTGTGAAACTAAGTTGCCAGGACAGTATGAAACTAAACCACTGAGATTGTATGAAATTAAACCACTAAGACTGTATGAAACTAAACCACTAGAATTGTATGAAATTCGATCACTAGTATCTATATACAGAGCGTCTCCGATGACACACGAAGAGCTAGCAGACAGTTCTTCTCCTTCTTCTTCTTCTTCTTCTTCTACTATTGTATACAGACTTCGTCACTCTGTGTAACTGTTTATAGAAGATGGCCTGTCCTGGGCACAGTGTGCCGGATCCTGGAACTGGTGTCTGTGACGAAGGTTGTATATGTTATCTCAGAGCGTCTGTCTCTGGCAAATCATAAAAGGTCAAAAGATGAAGAGGAAAGAAAACCACATTTATAAGGATATATAAGACGAAAGAAAAGCGCCTGGGGTTTGGGGGGAGGGGGTGATTACAGAAAAGAAACTGATTTTGTCTTGGAAAGAAACAGAACTGTTTTTTTAACACAGATGGTGAGCGCCCGACTCACAGAAAAACAGGTGCCCCCGTGTCAGTCGTGAGTTTTGTGCCATCGCTTACTGCGCTATTTAAACGAGGGGTAATGAGGTACTCTTTTAAAGAAGGGATATCCAACTGGTGGCCCACGGATTGCATGTGGTGCTGACTGCAGCATGCGAGGTTATCATGAAAATATAATTTGCTTTTATTAAATCTCACACTTTTAGCAGACTTCTTCTTCTTCTTCTTTTGTTCTTCTTCTTCTTCTGCGTTCGAAGTTGTTGGTCACTCCAGATCCTGATCCCTGTCGACATGGCAAAGCCCGCAGTCCTCTCCAGATCCTGATAGGAGGCTCAAAGTTTTACTCCAAGCTTGTGTCCTCTGGCCATGTCTCACGCCTCAGGTCTGCATGGTTTGGGCACTCTTGAAGGATATGTTCTGGAGTCTGGACTCTACTGCCACATGGACACTCATCTGTGTGAGACATTTTGAGTCGATGCAGGTGGCTCTGTAGTCTGCAGTGGCCTGTGCGTAGGCGAAAGAGGATGGTTTGCTGACGTCTTTGTAGTTGATGTATTGTATCTGGTTCGTTGTTGCACTTCAGTTGTTTCTTCCATTCAGAACTGCACTGGTTACGGATTATGGTTTTCGCCTCTTGGTAGTTTACTGGATGATTTGTTTGATCTTGATTACTGCCAGCTTTGGATAGAATGTCAACTGTTTAGTTGCCATCTACTCCACAGTGGAATTGTACCCATTGTAAGGGCACAGTTGTTGACAGTGCAATGTGCTTCAGTTCTGTTGTGAGTTCTTGTATATTTGCCTGCGGGTCGTTTATTATTTGTTGTTTTTGTTGAAGGTACAAAATGCACGACTCACACGGAGGCATCTTTTTTTTTTTCTGTGAGTCAAGCGCTCACTTTCTTGTCACTAAAACAAATTCTGCAGCCCAAAAATATGTCTGCTTCTTCCCAAGACAACATCTATTAATCTGTTTCTTTATCTGCACACTGCAAAAAAAAAGAAATCATAATAGTTCGAACTTATTCTGAAGCCAACAGTAAAAACTCCCAAAGCAGTTAATGCAGTTCTATAGAAACTTGCTGATTTATAAGCGGCCCGCCAGTCAACTATTGCATAAAGTTAGGGGCTTTAGGGCCCTTGAAATTGGACACCCCTGTTGTATTTAAATTGAAGGATATGGGACGGTCGCACTTGCGTGCGGTGGATACATACATACATACATACATACATACATACATACATACATACATACATACATACATACATACATACATACATACATACACACACATACATACATACATACATACATACATACATACATACATACATACATACATACATACATACATACATACATACATACATACACACACATACATACATACATACATACACACACATATACATACATTCATACATACATACACACACATACATACATACATACATACATACATAACATTGACGGTGACCAAAACCTGTAACCTACAATTTTAAGAGAAATGAAAGACCAAAAATTCTAAGAGAAATGAAAATTCTAAGAGAAATGAAAGACCAAAAATTCTAAGAGAAATGAAAGACCCAAACTTCTGAGAGAAACGGAAGACCAAAAATTTTGACAGAAATGAAAGGCCAAAAAGTGTGAGAGAAAGGAAAGACCATAAATTGTGAGACAAAGACCAAAAATTTTGAGAGAAATGAAAGACTAAAAAGTATCAGAGAAACGAAAGACCAAAAATTCTGACAGAAACGAAAGACCAAAAGTTTTGACATAAACGAAAGACCAAACATTTGGACACAAACGAAAGACCAACAATTTTGACAGAAACGAAAGACCAAAACATGTCAGACATATGAAAGACAAAAGACTCTAAAAAAAAAAATAACGTAAAGACCATTCAACACAAACAAAACGACTAACGCACAGGAAATGCTAATCAGAAACACGGCCAAAAGGGTGGCACAACAGCCTGCTACGACAGTAAGGCGATGATGAGAGGCCAGTATACAGGAGTAGCCGTTGACAGAATCAGCAAGTGATTAAGTAGAATATAAGAGACATTATTAAGTGGAAGGTTTGTTCAGCTCTGGGCAGGAAGAAAAAGAGGATTGCGGGGGAGTTGGGGAGTGGGGGGGGGGGGGAGGAGGAGGTGCAGGTTTTTGGAGACCCCAGGGGGTGGAGAGATGGGAGGAGGGAGATGGAGTGAAACAGTGAGGAGATATGGATAGAAAAAAAATAAAAAGACTGAATATTGCTAATGGTGAGAAAAAAAAACGATTGAGATGCTTTTTGTTTCTTCTTCTTCTTCTTCTTGCTCTTCTTCTTCTTCTTCTTCTTCTTCCTGCTCTTCTTCTTCTTCTTCTTTTCCTGCTCTTCTTCTTCTTCTTCTTCTTTTTCCTCATCTTATGCTCCTTCTTATTCTTCTGTTAGTTTCACACACTAAGCCAGCACAGACAAGCAGACGTGCCGCCCATTTGAATCCCATTATCAGCAAGAGCACTCCACTCGACCGCCACAGATTTCCATCACCTGCTCTTTTAACCTGCGACACGCTTTCCAGCTCTTAAGTGGCTTATAATGTCTTCTTCTTCTTCTTTTTATAAAAAGAGAATTTAACAATACACAATTTAACCATGAATATTCAAAATCAAGATTTAATATAGTATTTTTCATCCCTGAATGAGCTTCTACTCCCCTGGTTCTGGTTAGAGGAAAAGGTGCATTGGAGCATTAAGCGAAAAGCCAAAATCCTGGTCTCATTTGCAACTCCTTCAATGGATTTTAAAAACGTGCAGAATATATTACTTTCCCCTCCCAGCGCTGTCTGAAAGAAAGAAAATCTTCGGGTATGTTTGTCGGACACGACAAAGAAGAAGACACAAGACGAACGAGTTAGCTATTGGCGAGGCGGCTTACAAAAAAGCTGCGGAGTATGTGCTGAGGGAGGCGGTCAGGGAGGTCGAGAAAGATGAAGAATGCGGTCGACAAATGTTGGGAGTTGGATCAAGGAGATTCTGAAAGTTGGCTAGACTGAAACGCTGAGACTGGAGAAATGGATGAGACTGCCGCCGGAAGTGGATATTTAACGTCGAGACTCATGTCCTGAAAGATGCCAGGTCGGTTAGAAGCCTCGCTGTCTGTTTCTGGGCCTTATCAGACCACAAGAACAAAGAAACAGAGAAAAAAAAACAGGCAAATAAACAAACAAAAATAAAACAAACAAACAAGGAAATAAGCAAAAAGGAAACACACAAGCAAACAAAAAATAAACAAACAAAGAAACAACAAGGAAAAAAAGAAACAATCACAAAGGAAACCAAAAAAACAAACAAACAAACAAGGAAACAAGCAAGCAAACATGGAAAAAAACAAACAAACAAAGACATACGAACAAACAAGGAAACAACAAGGAAAAAAAAAGAAACAAACAAAAAGCAAACAAAAAAACAAACAAGGAAATAAACAAACAAGGAAACAAACAGACAAGGAAACAAGCAAAAAACATGGAAAGAAAGAAACAAACAAAGACATACAAACAAACAAGGAAACAAACAAATAAACAAACAAGAAAACAAACAAACAAGGAAGCAAACAAACAAGGAAACAAACAAACAAGGAAATAAAGAAGTAAGCAAACAAGGAAAAAAATAAATAAACAAATAAGGAAAAAAACAAGCAATTTTAAGAGATGAGAACAAGCCACCCCTTGAGTAGTCAGCGTCCAAAAGTTAACATCCCTGCGCCATTTATTTGTATAAATTGTCTAAAAACTTTCCTGAATCTTCCATAAAAGAATAAACAAGTTTTAACATTGCACAAATGATCTAATTTCTGTGCTGGAGATGATGACGCTGGCCGACTTTGCAACCAGCAACCCGTACCTGACATCTGGCCTCAGGGTTGGTGATTCATAGACGGCCAAGACCCTGTTCCACTTCTCCAATGGTAACCCACAGTAACAGGTCTAGACTGTCTAACGTAACAGGGATCGCTATAATCTCCATGGTGGTGGAGTCTGCTAAAGAAGTACTGCACAACCCCTGCTTTTTTAGCTCTAGTCATGGACTGAAAAAAAAAGCCTCTATAACCCGCTCCCAGTCAGACACGATGCTGAGTCTCGACATCTTTGCTGTATCAGCGGCAAAGAACACCAGCTCGCAGTTACAGGGTCATAGAAAGAAGAAGAAGAAGAAGAAGAAGTAGATGATGATGATGACGACGACGAAGAAGAAGAAAAAGAAGCAGGAGAGGAATCATATCACAGATAGTGTTACTATATGTTACAGGAAATAACGACTTATTTAAAAAGCTGTTACGAGATCACGACACATTTATTCATCTATAAACTACCGTAACTTGCAGGGGGTGGAGAATGATATTCCTCTTCGTGCTATCCTGTCTACTTCTACTCGACATATTGCCCTTCTTTTCCTGTGCTGCTTGGTCTAGCATGTTCATATCTTCTTCTTCTTCTTCCTGCTCTTCCTTCTCTTCTTCTTCCTTTTCCTCTTCTTCCTCCTACTCTTTTTCTTCCTCCTCCTCTTCTTCCTTTTCCTTCTACTCTTCTTCAACTTCCTCTTCCTCCTTTTCCTCTTCCTCCTAATCTTCATCTTCCCTCTTCTTCTTCCTTTTCATTCTTCATCCTCCTCCTTCCTTCCTTCCTTTTCCCAGAAAATTCTTCCTTTTCCCCTCGAGTTTGACAGCGTATTTCAGGTTCTGTAGCTTCTCTCGGTTCATAAAACATCCAAAATATTAAATTATTTCTGCTGACATTTGTTTCTCTTTAAATACAAAGGAATCCAAGAAAATAAGGTAGATTGATAATTAATGAGAAAAACAATCTTACTTCTTACATCCTTCCCTTCCCGTAAAACGTCACACAGGGCTCGCATGGTAGTTCGCCAAGTTTTCCTGTCTTCGGCGAGTTTTTCAACTTTACCAAGGGATTTTATTCCTACTAAAATGGCCTCTCTTAACATTGTCCTCTTTAGAGTTTCACGCGGTCGACCTCGTTTTCTTCAGCCTGTTGTGTTCCACTTGATAACTTGTTTTGGTATGTATTCTCTGACTGTTTCTTCTCATCACGTGACCGGCATATGTACATCTCCTTTTCCTGATCATCCATGAGACTGGTTGTTGTTTGCTCATTTGCCTTATCTTTGCGCCATTCTTGAATTCTTTCCACTTACATATGTCTTATATATTACATAATACAAAACTGAGAAATGAAACCTGTGTGCCATTTATACTGAATGGGAAATCTTTATATTAAAAAAAAAAGTAACAGGAAGTAGTCCATGCAAATGAAACTAACATCAGTAATTTGAATATTCCTGACGTCCAGGAATAATTCTGAGTGTATTTGAAGTCCCTTAACATAACGCGATTAAATGCGCCTGATTCGGGACCTTATATTAAACTCTGTTCTCCCTGCCGTGCTGGGAGTCCGGTCTGCTGCTAGCATCTGTCGTTTTTAATAGTACTAATTTCATATCCAAGCGGAGCTCATTGGCTGAAGGCATGAGGATGTTTTCTCGTGGCGACCAAAGGGTTAATACGACTGGAGGCCAGCTCTAGAGCTTCCAAATGTCCAAACGGGGTCTTTTCAGACCGGGGGTGTTTATTGAAAGGAGTGACAGCTCCGTGGAGTTAGTTCTGGGTATTGTTTC
Organism: Achatina immaculata; assembly: GCA_009760885.1. Classification (NCBI taxonomy): domain Eukaryota; kingdom Metazoa; phylum Mollusca; class Gastropoda; order Stylommatophora; family Achatinidae; genus Lissachatina; species Lissachatina immaculata. The sequence goes on along the minus strand of CM019714.1, from coordinate 9,591,052 downwards.
CAGGACGGGGGGATGTTTGTACAGGAAAATGCTGAGAGCGCTGGGGCAGCACGTCAGATGAGTGGAGTGGCTTCGAGAGCGGTCTGGTAATGAAAGGAAAGGAACGCGATCTACACGTGTCTGTTATCAGCGTCAACAATTTAAGAAAATTAATAATAAAGAGAGAGATAGAGATAGAAAGTGAGAGAAAGAGAGAATGAAAGACAAAGAGACGGTGAGAGAGAAAACAAATCAGACAGAAAGAGAGAGAGAGAGAGTGAATGAGTGAAAGACAGCGAGACGAAGGACAGACAATGAGAGACTGTGAGAAACAAATAGTACGAAACAATGGCAGAGAAGAACAGTGAGAGAGACAGACAATGAGAGACTGTGAGAGACAAATAGTAGGAGACAATGACAGAGAGGAACAGTGAGAGAGACAGACAATGAGAGACTGTGAGAGACAAATAGTAGGAGACAGAGAGGAACACTGAGAGACTTTGAGAGACAAGCAGTAGGAGACAATGACAGAGAGAAACAGTGAGAGAGACAGACAATGAGAGACTGTGAGAGACAAATAGTAGAAGAACAACGACAGAGAGGAACAGTGAGAGAGACAGACAATGAGAGACTGTCAGAGACAGGCAGTAAGAGACAGAGAGGGACAGTGAGAGAGACAGATAATGAGAGACTGTCAGAGACAGGCAGTAAGAGACAGAGAGGAACAGTGAGAGAGACAGCCAATGAGAGACTTTGAGAGACAAGCAATAGGAGACAAAGACAGAGAGAAACAGTGAGAGAGACAGACAATGAGAGACTGTCAGAGACAGGCAGTAAGAGACAGAGAGGGACAGCGAGAGAGACAGATAATGAGAGACTGCGACAGACAAATAGTATGACACAATGACAGAGAGGAACAGTGAGAGAGACAGATAATGAGAGACTGCGACAGACAAATAGTAGGAGACAATGACAGAGAGGACCAGTGAGAGAGACAGACAGTGATAGACTGTGAGAGACAAATAGTATGACATAATGACAGAGAGGAACAGTGAGAGAGACAGATAATGAGAGACTGTGAGAGACAATGACAGAGAGAGACAGGGATAGATAGAGATGCAGTGAAATACAGACAGACAGTCAGAAACAGAGACAGAAAGGGACAGCAATAGACAGAGAAAACAGCGAAAGACAGACAGACAGACAGCGAGAAACAGAGACAGAAAGGGACAGCCATAGACAGAACAGTGAGAAACCGACAGAGAGGAGAGACAGCGAGACATTTGGTGAGAGAAGTGACAACTGGAGAGCCTAGGCAATCACCCATCACACTGAAGGCAGCGCATGAAGACGATGATGTTGATGTTGACGTTGATGATGAAACTCAGCCCTCACCCCCCCCCTCTCTCTCTCCAACTTACCCCCCCCCCCACTCCTTATCCCACTCTGTCACTAAACCCGCCCACCTCACGCGCTCTTACAGCATAAATCATAAATATCTATGATATCTACTCTCTGTATCAACTTCTAAATGAGCACGGACCGGGACTTCTGAAGCAGTCTTTGATGACCTGGAATCATTTACAAGTCAAAGCCAGGCCTGTCAAGGTTCACAGAATTATCTCTTTTCATCGCCGGCGTCATCCCTGTCTTTTGTCACGCCATCGTAAGTACAGGCGGTTTTTCCTCACGCGAAGTTCGACAGAAGAATCCTGCTTCAGTTTTTACGAACGAGAATGGCTAAACTAATGGGGATCTGCGTAGTCTCTATGGTGGTGGAGTCTGTTAAAGAAGTATTGCACGGTCTCCTACTTTTTATCTCCACAGAGGGATTGAAAAAAAAACAAACCAAACAAGCCACTGTAACCCTCTTCCAATCCGACACTGCGGTATGTCTCAACATCTTCAGCGCACCGGCTGCAAAAACGTCACTCTCGTAATGTTCCAAAAAGAGAAGAAGAAGAAGAAAGAAAGAAGAAAGGAAGAAGAAGAAGAACTAAATCAGTTGAAGCATATGGCCCTTTAGGTGGCCCCTTCGAAGTTCTAGAGAACCAAAAAAAAAAAAAAACACAGATGCTAGTGCCTTTTCTCACTGATAACGAGGCCATCCATAGATATGAAATCTAAGTCATCACGACATGTCATGAGACCACACAAAAACACACACATTGTCTTAAAACAATCACAGACAACACAAAGTCAACTTTCTTTATCCAGAAACTACGCTCCTGACTTGAGAACAGACGAAACCCAGGGGGACAAATGATCTATTCCTTCTTCCTTCATCTGTCAGGTACATGACTTACGAAAGAACTAGTTCCATACGTCCCAGATCATCAACAATTATGAACTAGGACAGAAATCGGGACGAGAATTCAAAATGAATGAAAAAAAAATCCCCCTTTTGTTTTTTTTTGCTGTGAATTCTTGACAGACAGCGAAACCGTGAATTCATCATCATCATCATGTGCCGTGCCGACTGGCGTTGGCTATTATGCTTCTCCAGAGTACACGATCCTTCATGCAGGCCATCAGCTCAGTTGGTGATCTCCTCTCACACCATCCCTTCAGACTGTCCAGTATCATTTCTCTTGGTCTTCCTCTTGATCTTCTTCCTTCTATTTTTCCTGTTGTTATAATATTTTCAATGCCCCCTCTTCTCATTGCATGTCCTATGAAAGTACATTGTCTCTCTCTTATCTTTTTGACAAGGTTTTTTGTCTCTCCAGCTCTTCTCCTACATTCTTCATTAGTTATTTTTGCTGTCCAGGGGATTCGCAACATTCTTCTAATACAATTGGGCCCTTTAAAAAAAGTGACGGATCTAATTCAGTTTAACGATACTCGAATCGCATTTAATGTTGTCCCGGACAGGGTAGATTAAAGAACAAAGGGAACGCTAATCCCTGGGGTAAAACGGGGAGTAGTGTCCTAGTTTTAAGACCTGGGTCAAGGATTACGTAGACTTAACTTCTGTTCCATGAATTAACCAGCCCCTGAAGCATTGGGCCCCCTCCCCCTCCCCCATTTTCTGTTGGTCTTTACCAGTGTCTTTACTCTCATGCATAGATCAGACTTTACCGGGGCGTTCTTCGGGGCCATAATGTTCTGTAGGACAAGGAGAGCTTTGTCGGGTATAAATGAATTAAAATCCGGAGTAAAAAAACGGGCTCGTGTGTCTAACAGCGCAGGAAGTACCCCAGGCAGACAACAGGGAAAAACATCTTGATTGACATGTGCAACACTGCAATCTTTGTTATTTCTTGAACAAACAACCAGGTCAAACGATCGTCCAGGTCATGACCTTCATTCAAGGTTCTAGGACTTTAAAAAAAAACAGATACCCAAACCTAGAGAAGTTTGCATCTCACATACAGGTCAGAGCACCCGGAAGCAGGCCCCTGAGAGAAATTCTACAAGCCGGTACCCCCACCTCCACACACATCCTTCCCGCTTACATGTTTTTATCCACTACTCACTGTCAGAGTCACCCCCCCCCCCCGGGCCCCATTCTTAAAACAAGGAAACCCTCGACGATGCACCGACTGACCCTCTCTCGTAGGGCCCGGCCCAAAAGTCCCAAAACAGTTGATGACTTTCCTTTTTTTTTCACCTAGGCTGAACACACTAGTAAATAAAACACACACCTTCTGTTGAATGGAACACTTAACAAAACAGATACAACACACAAGTAAAACAGACACACCTTCTGTTGAATGGAACACCCTAACAAAACAGACACATCTTCTGTTGAATAGCTTTCACTAGTAAAACAGATACAACAAACAAGTAAAAGAGAAACACCTTTTCTTCAGCGCAAGATACTAGTAAAATAGGCACACTTTTCGTTGAAAGGAACACACTAGTAAAACAGACACATCTTTTACTGAAAGGAACCACTACACACCTTCTGTTGAATAAATAGTAACAATATGTGTGTATATGTGTGTGCGTGCTTGTGTGTGTGTATGTGAGAGAGAGAGAGAGAGAGAGAAAGACTGACTGTTTCGGTCTGATGCCATTCGAGGGGTCACATTCATATTTATGGCTCTTAAGTGAATATTATACAACTATGAATAACAGTATATATCACTTATGTAATATTGTGCAATAATAACAACAGTATAATTAGTGCCATGTGACCTGAAGGCCTAAAGTTGCCGATACCTGGAGTAGAACACATACCTGAAACAAAGGACTCTTTTCTTTTGCTGGGAGCACAAAGTTACAACAGACTTAATTTATGCTTCTTGGAAAAGTGGAAAATACACACACACACACACAAATACACACACACTCACTCACTCATACACACATAGAAAAGAAAGAAAATCCAGGGATTCAGCAAGACAGACAGACAGACAGGTAGATAGACAGACAGACAGACGGGCGGACGGACAGACAAAATGTATAAACTATAGAGAAAAATAGAAACAGCTTTATTACTTAACGAGTACACGGAGAGACAATATAGATAGATAGATAGATAGATAGATAGATAGATAGATAGATAGATAGATAGATAGATAGATGGATGGATGGATAGATAGATAGATAGATAGATAGATAGATAGATAGATAGATAGATAGATAGATAGATAGATAGATAGATAGATAGATAGATAGATAGATAGATAGATAGAGTGAATCGGAGATGGAGACAGATAGGGGAAAAGAGAAATAGATAGAGATGGAGAGAGAAAGAGAAATGAAGAGAGAGATAGAGATAGAGAGACAGAGAGATCAAAGACATGGAGAGACGAAGGAAGCAGCGAGTGCAGGCGGTTGTGGCAGATCGTCGTTTCCACAAGAGTCAGCTTTCAAACCCTGCCAACCCGTGGAAACAGCCCTCAATCTGTCACGGTGATTCCCGTTTTCAATCAAACTGTCTTCTTTTTCTTCTTTCCACTCCACTCCCAGCCTCATCGAAAAAAAAGTTCATTCAAAGACCAATTAGAACGACTAAAAAGGCAACCTGAAGGATCGATGCCCTTCTTAGCTTCTGGATGCTAGTTCCTTCTTCGTTCCAAAATGAGATTCCTTGAAAGAGAAGCAATGGAAACCATCTGATGATGTCTGACAAAGACGATTTACAGAAATTATGTGAAGAGAGCGTAACAAGTTGAAGTTTGTTACAATAGTTATTTAGAAGAGGTTATAAAAGTAGTGAGTGATCAAAGCTTATAAGATTGGATGGGGACTTAACCGGTAACATATTTGGGTTCATTGATTGGGTGGCTGATGGTCTTGTTAGCAAGGAACTCAGTTTTTGCAGGAACAATTCTTTTATTTTATAAATAGGAAACAAAGAGGCTTTGTACGGTAAAGTAAGATAATACAGGTTTTGTAGGATTAGACCTCGAAAAAATCATAGACAAAGCACTTTAGTGAGACGTGAGAGAAAGAAAAATCACAAGAGAATTATCTGGGGTTCGAACACGGACTCCGGTAGGACGAGCAGCCGTCTAGCCACGAGAGAACAGTGCACTAACGAACTGCGCTATCACGCTCCCACGCCTCGTTTTGTCTATGATTTTTTTTTTTTCAGAAAGTAAAACAACCAAAGAAGCTGTGGAGAGGAACAGACAGAACTACAAAAATAAGATTTTTAAGGGCATGAATCTTTCCCATCGCAACATATGCCTGTGAGACCTGGACACTTAACAAAACAGCTGAGAAACACATAAATGCCTTTGAATGTAAATGCTACAGAAGAGTTCTTCAAATATCACGGATACAAAAAGAACAAATATATCCATACTACAAGAAACTTAATATTGAAGAAGACTGGCTAGTAAAGAGGATTAAAGAGAGAAAACTGAAATATTTTGGACACATTAAACGTCATGATAATATAGAGAAGACCGTCTTGGAAGGGTACATAATGGGGAAAAGAAAGAGAGGAAGACCAAGGCGAAGATGGCTGCAAGACATCGTTGATAATCTGCAAATGGATGCATTAGCAGCAGGGCATCTTGCTTACAACCGAGAGGCCTACAGGAGAGCTGTTATGGAGGCAAAGTTCCGCAAAGGACATGCAAATGACTGACTGACTGACTGAATCCTATAAAACTGTGTTCTCTTACTTTACCGTACGAAAGGCTCGTTGTTTCCTATTTATAGGGAGGTGCGAGATAGCGCAGTTCGTTAGTGCGCTGTTCTCTCGTGGCTTGACGGCTGCTCGTCCTACCGGGGTCCGTGGTTCGAATCCCAGGTAATTCTCTTGTGATTTTTCTTTCTCTCACGTCTCACTAAAGTGCTTTCAAGGTCTAATCCTACAAAACTATGTTCTCAGTTTTTACCAGAGACGTTGCAATGAATATATTGAAATACAGTTTACATATTTTGATAATGACAAGACAGCGAGACAGATAGACAAGACAGGCAGACAGAGACAGATAGACAGAGAGACAGGGAGATAGGTAAGTAGGTACGTAGAAAGAGAAGGAGAATAAACTTTCAAAAGGTGAGGAATTGAGCCCGTCTGTGATTCTTCACTTTATCATTCAACTTTGTATCCCAAACATTCAGAGATTAAGTGTGCGTATGTGTGTGTGTGTGTGTGTGTGTGAGAGAGAGAGAGAGAGAGAGAGAAAGAGAGAGAGAAAGAGAAAAGAGAGATTGATGGATCTTTATTAATTGATTGATCTTTATTTCAAAAGGGTTAAGAATTGGCCACGCATGCCCGTCTGACATTCTACCCTTTATCACACAGCTTTCACTCTGTTCCAGACATTCAACAATATATGATGCACGTACACTAAACATAATTAACATTGAGAAAACTAAAGGTAATATAATAAATTAAAATAAGACATGTCCTTTCACTCAATAAAGAAAGTGACTTCTTCTTCTTCTTCTTCTTCTTCTTCTTCCACTTCTTCTTCTTCTTCTTCTTCTTCTTCTATCATAACACCATGGAGCTGCGAGCTTGATGTTCTTAACAGCCGATGATGCGGAAATGTTGAGGCACAGCATCGTGTCACATTGGGAGCTGGTTATTGGCAGCTATTTTATTCAGTTGTTGAGTGCAGCTTAAAAGAGCAGAAGTGTGAGCAATGCTTCTTTAGCAAACTCCACCACCACGGGGAAAATGAGGATCCCTGTTAGCCAAGCTGGATGTGTTTCTGGTGAGTACCAACGAAGAGATGGGACGGAGTTTTGGCCAGCTATTGCTCATCAACCTTGACGCCAGTATGTCAGTACTGAGTACCAGGTTCTCGGTATCATCGAGAACTAGATACTCCTTCGCGATGAGTCCATAACTGCTCCAGCGCCTATGCCAGTGAATATCGCAGAGAACGTCCGTCGATGGTCCCTCTCATCAGTCCTCGATGATGAACCGCCAGTCAGGACGAACTCCGTAGCCAAGGCGCCAAATCGAATCAGGACATATAAAGACTATCACAGTTCACCACTAGCCGGACAGAAATAACTAAGAACCATCAATGCTGCCTATGCGACGTTTCACAAACTCTCCGTTGTGCCACCGCACTGAGCTGAGTAGCTCGGCAAACAGAACCGACCTCCATCTTGAAAGCAGTGACGGCGCTGTTGCTCATTTGACACGTCTACGCGTTTTCTGCTCACATCACACTCAGTCAAACAGCAAGTACCCACAGCAGGACGCAAGCACTTCCATTCGGCAGCGCAGAAACACAGCTCCATATCAAATATAACAATCGCCGCGTCGCTTTTGAGGGCATGAAACCGTAAAATACGACCTACCGTCATTGCTGAATAGGAAGTCCCCCAGTATGTCAGCTATGGTCACTGACTTGCCAAAGCGGACAACGTCTTCAACAATAATTCTAACTATTCTGTTCCTTAGACACTGTCCAATGAGGCAATCAGCGACCCATAGCTGATATGATAGCGTCAGGGTTAGCGACCCATAGCTGATATGATAGCGTCAGGGTTAGCGACCCATAGCTGATATGATAGCGTCAGGGTTAGCGACCCATAGCTGATATGATAGCGTCAGGGTTAGCGAACCATAGCTGATATGCTAGCGTCAGGGTTAGCGAACCATAGCTGACCAAGACCCTATCCCACCTCTCCTAAGGTACCCCCAGTAACATGCCTAGCTTGGCTAATGGAGCAGGGATTGCCATAGTCACCATGGTAGTGGAATCTGCTAGAAGTATTGCACTTCCCTTGATTTTTAGCTGTACTCCGGGACTGAAAAAATAGCTGCCAAAACCTGCTCCCACGCCGATAAGACGTTGTGCCTCAACATCTTCACAGCATCGGCTGCAAAGAACACCAGCTCGCACCTACAAGGAGATCGCAGGGAGACAAGACAAGACAGGACAGGACAAGACAACACAAGTTCCTTTACTTTGTTGCCGCCTCGAAACTCAAACCATCTGTTTATAGAGATGTTTATAGAGATGTTTATAAAGATATTTATAGAGATGTTTATAGATATGTTTATAGAGATGTTTATAGAGCTGTTTATAGAGATGTTTATAGAGATGTTTATAGAGATGTTTATAGATATGTTTATAGATATGTTTATATGGATGTTTATAGATATGTTTATAGATATGTTTATAACGATCTTTATAGAGATGTTTATAGAGATGTTTATGAATATCTTTATAGAGATGTTTATAGATATGTTTATAGGGATGTTTATAGAGATGTTTATAGAGTTGTTTATAGAGATGTTTATAGATATGTTTATAGGGATGTTTATAGAGATGTTTATAGAGACATTTCTTTTCTTTGGGGGCGGACCAAACCTTGTCTAGCGGGGGTAATAACCTGGCACAATCCCAAAGCTGGAGCTGTTTCTTACAGTACTGACAATGATAATGATGATGACAATGGCGATGTGTTGAAAAGGAAAGACATTCAGATGCCCGAAATGACGGTTAAAAAAGCCCTTTGAATCTAATTCCCGGGAATACTGGACGTGATCATAGTTTTGTCAGGGACAAAATTACAGTACGGGAAGTTGTGAGAATGTTTTGTTAACCCCGAGGGTGTATTTAATCAGAAAGGATGATAATGAAGATGATAACTCAAGTGAAAAGAGTGGAAAGAGATGAAACTCAGAGCACGTTGATTGAGATGAAGGTGGAGAGAGTGGATATTGATATTTGTGCTCACACGAACGGAAGTCTGCATAGCTTCTCTCTCTCTCTCTCTCTCTCTCTCTCTCTCTCTCTCTCTCTCTCTCTGCATGTGTATATCTCTTTCTGTGACTCTGTGTGTATGAGTGTCTCTGTCTCTTATTCTGTGTGTGTGTCTCTCTGACTCTGTGTGTGTCTCTGTGTTTCTCTCTGTGTCTCTCTCTGTGTCTCACTCTGTGTGTCTCTCTCTGTGTTTCTCTCTCTGTGTCTCTCTTTGTGTCTCTGTGTCTCTCTCTGTGTCTCTGTATCTATCTCTCTGTCTCTGTGTCTATCTCTGTGTCTCTCTTTGTGTCTCTGTCTCTGTGTCTCTCTCTGTGTCTATCTATATATCTATCTCTGTTTCTATGTCCATCTCTCTGTCTCTGTGTCTATCTTTGTCTCTATTTCTATCTCTCTGTCTCTATGTCTGTGAGTGTGTCTGTCTTTGTCACTATCCCCTCCATATGTGTGTCTCTGTCTCTGTGTATCTCCCTCTTTCTGTCTGTCTTTCTTTCTTTATCGCTCTGAGCGTCACTCTGTGCTTCTCTTTCTTTCTCTCTGTACCTTTCTTTCTCTTGTCCTTCAATGTCTCTCTGTGTCTGTCTCTGTCCGTCTCTTTCTGTGTCTCTGTGTCTCTCTCTTTTTATCTTTATCTGTCTGTCTTTGTGTCTCTCTATCTATCTGTCTCTCTCTGTGTCTTTTTCTCTCAGTGTCTCTCTTTCTGTCTGTCTCTCTATCTCTCGCTGTTTCTATTTATCTGTCTCACTATGTCGTCTTTGGGTCTCTGTCCTTTTATCTCTCTCTGTCTGTCTCTCTCTCCATCAGTCTGCCTATTTGTCTTCCTCTCAGTTCGTCTCTCTCTCTCTCTCTCACACACATACACACATACACACACACAAAAAAACAACTCTTTAGACCTGTGTTTCAACAATCAAATTATTCTGACATAATTCCAGCGATAATTCAATTATTCTATATTAACGTATTCAGCGCTATCACCGTGTCGTATGTGTGTACAAGTGTGCCTCGTATACTCATTATGTATTATATGTTACAGAGGCTGAATGTAAACATTTCGTTATTTGAAGACTACCCACGCTCCTTATGTATTTATATACTATTTGTACTTCTTCTTCTTCTTCTTCTTCTTCTTCTTCCTCTTCTTCTTCTTCTTCTGCGTTCGAGGTTGTTGGTCACTTCAGATCCTGATCCCTGTCAACATGGCAAAGCCCGCAGTCCTCTCCAGATCCTGATAGGAGCCCCAAAGCTTTTGCCCCAAGCTTGTGTCCTCTGGCTATGTCTCACACCTCAGGTCTGCATGGTTTGGGAACTCTTGTAGGATATGTTCTGGAGTCTGGACTCCACTGCCACATGGACACTCGTCTGTGTGAGACATTTTGAGTCGATGCAAGTGGCTCAGTAGTCTGCAGTGGCCTGTGCGTAGGCGAAAGAGGATGGTTTGCTGATGTCTTTGTAGTTGATGTAGTGGATCTGGTTCATTGTTGCTAAAGCGAAATTTTGAATGTTGAATGAAAGTTGTATGATGAACTTCGCAATGTCCGACAAGTCTTGGAATAAGTTTATTCTTATCATACTCTCTCTCTCTCTCTCTCTCTCTCTCTCTCTCTCTCTCTTTCTCTCTGGAGGGTGAAGACGCCCAATAAGGTAATCAGCGATCCATAGCTGATATGCTAGCGTCAGGGTTAGCGACCCATAGCTAACCAAGACCCTGTCCCACTTCTCCGTGTTACCCCCCAGTAGCAGGCCTAGCCTGGCTAACGGGACAGGGATCGCCATAGTCCCCATGGTGGTGGAGTCTGCTAAAGAAGCACTGCACACCCCCTGCTTCTTAGCTGTACTCCGGAACTGAAAAATTAGCCGCCATAACCCGCTCCCAAGCCGATAGGATGCTGCACCTCAACATCTCTACAGCATCAGCAGCAAAGAACACCAGCTCGCAGTTACAGAGAGTTCGTACAAGTACAAGTATTCTCCCCCTCCTCCCCCCCCCCCAACACACACTCTAAAGTCGCCATCATCATCATCATCGCTTTTCACTCCCTTGACAGCATAGGTCACGTATAAAGGCCCTCCAGTCATCCCTGTTCTTGGAATTATTCTCTGCTTCCATCTATGTGTATCCCGTGTCTCTGAGCACTGTCATAATTCCTCTTCTCCAAGTAAGTCTAGGTCTTCCTCATTTTCTATTTCCTTGAGGAATCCATGTCAGTGTCTGTCTTGCTATGATGGTGTCGGGTTTCCTCAGAGTGTGGCCAAACCACCTCCACTTCCTAGACATGATTTGTAGCTTTATAGGTTCTTGTCCTGCCCTTTCCCAGAACTCCTCGTTCCTGATCTTGTCCCTCTATTTAATGTTTAAAATCCTCCTCAACCAGTAGTTTATGAAATGTTTGTATCTTCTGCTGTATTGTCTTGGTCATAACCCATGTCTCTGAACTTATAGCAGGACAGTCTTTACGTTTGTATTGAAAAGCCTAAGTTTGGTTCTTATTTTGATGTTCTTTGATGACCATATTTTGTTAAGTTGGATAAATGTCGTCCCAGAGAAAGAATGACTGGCAACCAGGAAAAAGACGGCTGGTAACCAGAGAAATAATGACTGGCAACCAGGAAAAAGACTGCTGGCAGCTAGAGAAAAGATGGCTGGCAACCAGAGAAAGAATGACTGGCAACCATGGAAAAAGATGGCTGGCAGCCAGAGAAAAGATGGCTGGCAACCAGAGAAAGAATGACTGGCAACCAGAGAAAGAATGACTGGCAACCAGGGAAAAGATGGCTGGCAACCAGAGAAAAGATGACTGGCAACCAGAGAAAGAATGACTGGCAAAGATGGAAAAAGATGGCTGGTAACTAGGGAAATAATGACTGGCAACCATGGAAAAATATGGCTGGTAACTAGGGAAAGAATGACTGGCAACCAGGGAAAAGATGGCTGGCAACCAGAGAAAGAATGACTGGCAACCATGGAAAAAGATGGCTGGTAACTAGGGAAATAATGACTGGCAACCATGGAAAAAGATGGCTGGTAACTAGGGAAAGAATGACTGGCAACCATGGAAAAAGATGGCTGGTAACAAGGGAAAAGATGGCTGGTAACCAGAGAAAGAATGACTGGCAACCAGGGAAAAAGATGGCTGGTAACCAGAGAAAGAATGACTGGCAACCATGGAAAAAGATGGCTGGTAACTAGGGAAAGAGTGACTGGCAACCATGGAAAAAGATGGCTGGCAGCCAGGGAAAAGATTATGACCTCATTGAGCATTCACCCAAGAAAGCAGTGGATACCAGACATGGAAACTCACCCCGGAAAATCAATTCAGAAAAAAAAAATATTAAAAGAATGCTTCGGTATAGTAAGGAGGACAGACAAGAGCAGAGGAAGAATCTCCAAGGGACATCAATCCATTGTCAGAAATAACTAAAGGAGGTTACCTTTTCTTCATAGATATATCTACAAATAAAAGAAGCTAAAAGCCTGCACAAAAACTAACATTCAGCGATCCACATGTGGCATGCCAGGGTTCACAAGCCATAGATGACCAAGACCCTATCCCACCTTTACGTTGGCACCCCAGTAACAGGCCTCGCCTGGCTAACAAAGCAGGCATAGCCTTGGTCCCCATGGTGGTGGCGTCTGCTAAAGAAGTATGGTAACCATCACTCGCTGCTTATTAGCTCCACCAAGGATAACGCGCCTGAAAACCTCTCCCTATCCGACAAGATGATATGCCTCAACATCTTCACCGCATTGGACGAACAGAACACCTGCTAGCAGTTGCAGGAAGGAGAAGAAGAAGAAGAAGAAAGAGGAGGAGGAGATGAAGAAGAGGGAGGAGAAGGAGCATAAGAAGAAGAAGGAAGATGAGGAGGAGTAGATGAAGAAGGAGGAGGCGAAGGAGCAGGAGAAGAAGAAGGAGGAGGAGAAGGAGCAGGAGAAGAAGAAGAAAGAGGAGGAGAAGAAGAAGAAGAAGAGGAAGAAGAAGAAGGAGGAGGAGGAGAAAAAGAAGAAGAAGAGGAAAAAAAGAAGATGAAGGAAGAAGAGGAGGAAGAAGAAGAAGAAGAAGGAGGAGGAAGAGAAGAAGAAGAAAGAGAGGAAGAAAGAAGAAGAAGAAGAAGAAGGAGGAGGAGGAAGAGAAGAAGAAAGAGAAGAAGAAAGAAGAAGAAGGAGGAGGAGGAGGAAGAGAAGAAGAAGAAAGAGAAGAAAAAAGAAGAAGAAGAAAGTGGAGGAGGAGGAAGAAGAGAAGAAGAAGAAAGAGAAGAAGAAAGAAGAAGAAGAAGGAGGAGGAGGAGGAAGAGGAGGAGGAGGAGAAGAGAAGAAGAAGAAGAAAAATAAGACACACAAATAGAAGTATCAACGCTCCCCTAAAGGAGAATACTCCTACAAAAACTCCCAGGAGTCGAAGTACAGGACAGCAGACACGGGTGAGGGAAGGGAACGTAGGAAAGAACTGAGATTTATAACAGAGGATGAATTCTATCACCACGACCACCTCCTCCATGCCTCTATTGATATGCTGGCCAAAGTGTCATCTCCTTCCCGGAGGTCGCCTATCTCGGGCATGTTCCAGGGTATGCATTTGGATTATTTCCCTTGATCGACATTAACTTGACGAGTGGGGGCGCTTGTTTTCATTTATTGGTGGCGGGAGTGCGCGCGCACGTGGAAGTCGGCCATCTTGGGCGTGTTTTTGAGGGAATATTAATTTTTCCTCCTCTCTTTGTGATGATAATCTCGTCATCTCTTGCCTCATGTCCTTTCTCTGAACCTTAAGTGCACAGGGCACATGGGGCTTCCGCAAGGGTTTTCCACAAATGCCTGTCCTTTGCCTTTTTTTCTGTTCTTGCCCAGGTGAGCCCTCTATTGTTCAACATCCGTTCTGTTATTCTATTCCATGTATCTTGGTCTACCCTTACTTCTGTTCCCCTGTGGTGTCCATCTTAGTGCTGTTTTTGGTAGTGAGTTGTCAGTCATTCGGAGCACATGCCCCAACCATCGCCAGCGTCTTTCCTCAATAATTGCTGTCTGTAGCTTCATCTACATTTCTGCCAACAAGATGTTATTTTTTATGGTGTTTGACCAAAATATTTTTCTAATTCTTCGTAAACATTTAGTCTGGAAAGAATTCACCTTGTAAACTAGGATAGTATTATTAGTATTATTAATGCTGTTGTTGTTATTATTATTACTATTTATATTTTCATCATACATTTTCATTACCTTTTACCTTTACCTTTTACATTTTCATTATAGTTATGTTTGTTATTGATAAGTTCAAAGGAGGCATAAATGATGGAAAATTTGAGAACCGGTGGGAGAGGAGCACTCCCACTGTTTTGGTAGTATTGTGATAGAATTAAGTAGATACTTACAAATACTAGACATATGACGCTGAAGAAAAGGCAGATTAAAGAGACAGACCCAGAATATAGCAGTCATGACACGACTAAACTGAATAGTTAAACCAACAGCATGGAGACAGATAGATGGACACTGTGCAAACAGACATCCCCTATAGGTATCGCGAACACCTGATACTTGATAAGAAAAGTTTACCCACGGGAGAAAATTGAATAGATGGATTTGACGCAACAGACTTACTGACAGGTGATGCATATTTGCTAATCTCAGGAATTTCATGCATGCAATTTTGCATACATGAATAGTCAAACGGGCCAATAAGATGACTAAAGGGAGTGGACCCACTCATCCCGAAGTTCAATCATTATGTAGTGAACCAGCTGACCAATAGAAAGATCTAGAGATGTGTTCTATTGCACAACTGACTTACGATGTATAAGCCAGACATACAGCTTTGAAGAAAAAAAGACAAAAAAGAACAGAGAGGACAGAGAAAAAGAAGAACAAAAGGATATATAGGAGAGCAACGGCAGATAGAACAGATGGACAAGTATAGCCTATAAATATTCAGGAGATCAGTTTAGAACCAGAGGTTGTTTGAGTCAGATAGAAGATGTGTTTCACGTTAGATAACTGATTATTAGTACTACGTGATAAATGCAGAGTATTTGATATTTTTGAAACTTTCTATAAAATGCTGTCGGAGATGCCTTACTTTAATACTTGTGAATTTCGTTTGGTGAACATTAAAGGTGAACTATAATTTGATTCAGGAACGACCCATCTGAATTTTATAGTGACTATGTGTGTTAAGATTTCATTCTTGTGGTGAATCATGCAATATCACGTGTACTGACGTATTACATGAACTTGTGAAGTGAACGAAAAGAAGTAACAATGTATATTAATAATTTTAAAATGACAAGGAATATCAAATGATGTCGCGGCCACAGCCTAAAACGATCACAAGAACAAAAAGAACACAGAAAATTCAAAGGAGACCACGTTATGTGCTATTTCAAACTTCCAGACAATGACAGATAAGAGGAAGACGGCTATACGTCCTTCCAAACTTATAGGCAATGGTAGATAAGAGGAAGATGGCTATACGTTATTTCAAGCTCTCAGACAATGACAGGAAGACGGCTATAAGCTCTTCCAAGCTCCCAAGTGATATACAAACATAGAATACTCGAGTGCTTCAATGATTGGCCCGGAACATTAGTGACCTATATAAGGCTGTTTTAATTTCATCTTTCTGCCCTACTTTAAAGTTACAGGCATCAACAAGGAAGACATTGTCAGATCAGAGTAACATCGGCCCAGCCGGACGTCAGAAAGAACACTGGCGAGGCAGGAATGCAGGTGGCGCAGAGGTTAGCACACCAGCTGACAGGTCTTCTAGCTCCTTCATTGCGGTAGCTCTCCGGGCTAGGCCACCTGGGGTCCCAAACTGACCTTGTCTCTCTCAGAAATGGTGACCTCTGGGTTCATACTGACCTTGTCTCTCCCAGAAATGGTGACCTCTGGGTTCATACTGACCTTGTCTCTCTCAGAAATGGTGACCTCTGGGTTCATACTGACCTTGTCTCTCTCAGAAATGGTGACCTCTGGGTTCATACTGACCTTGTCTCTCTCATAACTGGTGACCTCTGGGTTCATACTGACCTTGTCTCTCTCAGAAATGGTGACCTCTGGGTTCATACTGACCTTGTCTCTCTCAGAAATGGTGACCTCTGGGTTCATACTGACCTTGTCTCCTCCCAGAACTGACCATCTTCGTCCTCATAATGACCTTGTCTCTCCCAGAACTAATTATCTTTGTTCTCTTAATGACTTTGTCTCTCCCAGAACTAATTATCTTTGTTCCCTTAATGACTTTGTCTCTCCTAGAACTGACCATCTCTGTCCTCATAATGACCTTGTCTCTCCCAGAACTAATTATCTTTGTTCTCTTAATGACTTTGTCTCTCCTAGAACTGACCATCTCTGTCCTCATAATGACTTTGCCTCTCGAGGAACTGGCAACCTCCAGGCTCATACTGACCACGTCTCCTCCCAGAACTGACCACCTCCTGTCTTATATCGACCGTGTCCCTACCAGAACTGGCAACCTCCTGTCTTATACCGACCATAACTGACCGCCTTTCGCACTTACATACCAGACACGCGGACGTCTGTGAGAGCTAGATATAGGACCATATTTAGGTACCGATACCTGACCACATAACAACGCATAAATTTGCCTATAACATTTACCTAGGACAAACTATAACTCTGACATTTATGTCTTCTACAACAGAAAACTGGCTTTCCTCCTTCCTATGTCATTTGTCTAATAAGCAGTATACTTTATCATCATTATTTATACATTAGAAATTACTTGTATAATTGGTATTTTCAACTTACAATAACATAAAAGTACCTAATCGATGTAGAAATGTATAAAGTAAGGAAAAAAAATAGGAATAGCTTTATTACGAGTACTTATACGAGCACTTTGTTGTGATGTTTCGGCGTCAGCCTTAATCATACAAAAAGCACGCAGGACAAAGAAATAGAGAGAGAGAGAGAGAGAGAGAGAGAGAGAGAGATGATAACGTGTAAATTCACATGAATGCTGTGTAAAAAATAGGAATGAAAAAAAAAATAGAATAAAATAAAATAAATGGAGCACTTAGCTGTGACTACCAAGAAGCTGTGGCTTGTACGAGGCTGTGTTCAGAAGTGCATATGGTGGAGTGTAGCGAATGTTGAAATGGAGACTTATGGTGTGTGATAGGTGGGTCGTAAATAAGGGGGCGGGGCGTGAAAACGGGAGAGAGTGATACAATGGTAATCTAGCCGGGAAAAGGTGGAATAGGTGATTATAGTTGGGGTAGAGGGGTTGTAATCTGATGCTGTGGGGAGGTTCTGAACTATGTGTTGTAAGTGAAAAAGGAATGGAACTTAGTGCGAACTTAGTGCAGAGGGAATATGATTGTGAAAGAGGCGAATGTTAGGTGTACCTGAATAGCGAGTTAAAACCACGTGGTTCTAGCATCCCATATTCCTGAATGTAGCAGTTCTCAAGCTCTTGGCGGCTTCTGTCATCAGCGTGACATTTTTTTTTTTTTAATGGCTGTTACCAGAAAATCAGATCTGCCTCTGTGGTTGGGGCCATTGAAATGATGTGGGACTAGTTTCGAAGCATGCTGGATGATATCGTACAGATGATTCTGCATGCGTTCCCCTAATCTGGGACCAGTGTTACCAATATAAGTTATCCCGCATCTTTTTCATGCAGTGGCATATATCACATTACGGGGACTCGCATGTGAATCCCCCATGGAGAGTGAGGATAGAGTTGGGAAAGCTGATTGTTTTCGTTTCCCAGACTACAGGGCAGGTAACACAGCGAGGGCGGTTACATTTTCTGGCTCCAGCATAAGCAAGGTTCTGCTTCAGGTGGCTTTGGACGAGGATGTCCTTAAGATTTAGTTTCCGTTTGTATATTAATAGGGGTAGACCAGACAAGATGTCGCGAGTATCGGGGTCGAGTTGGATTAATGGCAGACGGCGATAAAGAATTTTCTTAACCATGTGACCATGTGTTTGATCTTTCAATCAATGGGAAAGGGAAGGGGAGGGGGGTTCTTTGTAGAATAGTACTTTGAAACCAGCAATCAAACATAATGAACCTAGCAGTAAGAACATTGGCTGATCACGTTGAACAAAACAGAGGCCATTATTGCGTTAAATCAATTTGATTGGCTGTTACAGCCGATTCGTAACAATAGCGGGAGTCAGTGTTGTGCGTTACTTTGTTACATTGTATTCTATCATAAGCTTGTCTAATATCTCTTACTGTACATCTGTTAGTATCTGTCCATCCGTACCATACATCTTGTTATATCTGTCCATATCTTATCGTACATCTGTCAGCACCTGTCCATCCCTTACCGTACATCTTGTTATATCTGTCCATATCTTATCGTACATCTGTCAGTATCTGTCCATATCTTACCGTACATCTGTCAGTATCTGTCCATCCATTACCCCGTGTCTACCAGTATATGTCCATCCCTTACCGCACATCTGTCTATATCTGTCAGTCTCTTACCGTAAATCTGTCAATCTCTTACCCTACATCTTTCAATCTCTTGTCGTACATCTGTCAGTCTTGTACCGTACATCTGTCAGTCTCTCACTGTTATTTACATTTGTCAATCTCTTACTGTTCATCTGTCAATCTCTCATCCTCTTTCCTCTCCTCTTTAAGTCATAGTTTTCTTCCCTACGAATAATGGCTTTTTATCTTTGGGCTTTGATGGTGTCTCGCGGATGATGAAAGGATGACAAAAAGAAATGGAGAGAGGTAGATAGAGAAAAGTTGAATGATGACAGGATTGTATCTATAGCAACGGGTTTTGCAAGGCTGGAGTGCCAGAGAGAAAGAGAGAGAGAGGGGGGGGGAGAGAGAGAAAGAGAGTGAGAGAGAAATGCAAATACAGAGAGAGAGAGAGAGTGAGAGAGGGAAAGAGAAATCCAAACAGAGAGAGAGATAGAGGGAGAGAGAGAAATGCAAACACACAGAGAGTGAGAGAGTAATGCAAACACACAGAGAGTGAGATAGAAATGCAAACACAGAGAGAGAGAGAGTGAGAGAGAAAGCAAAAAACAAAGAGTGAGCGAGTGAAAAAGAAATGCAACCACACACAGAGAGAGACACAGAGAGAGAGAGAGAGTGAGAGAGGGCAAGAGAAATGCAAAAATAGAGAGAGCGAGGAGAGGGAGAGTGAAATGAAAACACACAGAGAGGGAAAGAGAGTGAGAAATAAATGCAAAGAGAGAGAGAGAGAGCAGAAGAGGAACAGAGTTAATGCAAACAGAGAGAGAGAGGGTGAGAGAGAGAAATCCAAACAGAGAGAGAGGGAGAGAAATGCAAACACTGAGAGAGAGAGTGAGAGAGTGAGAGAGGGAAAGAGAAATGCAAACAAAGAGAGAGAGAGAGCAAAAGAGGAACAGAGTTAATGCAAACACAGAGAGAGAGAGAGTGAGAGAGAGAAATCCAAACAGAGAGAGAGAGGGAGAGAGGATGCAAACACTGAGAGAGAGAGTGAGAGAGTGAGAGAGGGAAAGAGAAATGCAAATACACAGAGAAAGAGAATGAGAGAGGGAGAGAGAAATACAAACAAACAGAAAGAGAGAGAGAGAGAGAAAGAGAAAGAGAGAGGGAGATAGAAATTCAAACAGAGAGAGAGAGAGAGAAACACATCCACAAATAGAGAGGGATAAAAACATACACACAAAGAGAGACAAACACATACATAGTGAGAGAAAAACAAATACACACATAAAGAGACAAACACATAACCACAGAGAGAGGCAAACAATACATAGAGAGAGAGGCAAACACATACAGAGACAGAGAGAGAGACAAGGACATACATAGAGAGAGACAAACACATACACACAAACAGAGAGAAAACACATACACACAAACAGAGAGAAAACACATACACACAAACAGAGAGAAACACATACACACAAACAGAGAGAGAGAAAACACATACACAGAGAGCGAGACAAATATATCCAGAGAGATAGAGAAAGAAACACATTCTCAGAGAAAAACACAAACACAGAGAACGAGACAAACACATACACAGAGAGACAAAGACATACACAGAGAACGAGACAAACACATCCAGAGAGAGACAAACACCTACACAGAGAGACAAAGACATACACAGAGAACGAGACAAACACATCCAGAGAGAGACAAACACATACACAGAGAGAGACAAACACATATACAGAGAGCGAGACAAACACATCCAGAGAGAGATAAACACATACACAGAGAGAGACAAACACATACACAGAGAGATAACACATACACACAGAGTCAAACACATACATAGAGAGAGACACACACATAAACAGAGAGACACAAAGACATACACATAGAGAGACAAACACATACACATAGAGACAAACACATACAGAGAGAGAGACAAAACATACACACAGAGAGACAAATACTTACACAGATAGAGACAAACACATAGACGGAGAGAGACAAACACACACACATACAAACAGAGACACACACGTACACACAAGCGCACACACACATATATATATATATATTTATGTGTATAGTATATAAATTTATATATATAGACAGTGACAGAGAAAAAGAGAGAGAAAGAATGAATGAAATAAATTTATTTTAAAAGGGAATTACGCATGATCCAGTTTGATATTCTGAGAGCCACTCAGGAAAAGGGGAGAGAGAAACGAGAGATAGAGAACAAGAGAGAGAGGCGAGAAAAAGTGGAGAGACAGGAGAGAGACAGGAGAGAGAGGGCGAGGAAAAGGCGAGAAAGATAGGAGAGAGACAGGAGTGAGAGAGGGAGAGAGAGAGGGGAGTGAGACACGAAAGGGTGAGAGAGAGGCGAGAAGATGAGAGAGAGACAGCAGTGAGAGAGGGAGAGAGAAGGCAGAGAGAGACGAGAAAGAGGGGAGAGAGACAGGAATGAGAGAGCGGCGAGAAAGAGAGGAGAGAGACAGGAGTGAGAGAGAGAGAGGAGAGAAAGAGGGGAAAAAAAGAGGAGAGAGAGAGTGGGAGAGAGAGGAGAGAGAGACGAGAAAGAGGGGATAGACAGCAGTGAGAGAGGGGAGAGGGAAGAGAGATAGGAGAGAGAGGGAGAGAGAGGGTTAGAGATAGGAGAGAGAGATGAGAAAGATGGGAGAGAGAGGGAGAGAGAGGGAGAGAGAGGGGGAGAGAGAGAGGGAGAGAGAGGAGAGAGAGTCGAGAACGAGGGGAGAGAGATAGGAGAGAGAGGGAAAGAGGAGAGAGAAAGCTGATTGAAAAGGAAAGTACTCTCCAGATCAGCAGAGAAATAACTGTAAGAACGGATGGCGCTCTTGATTTTGATGAGCATGCACAGACAACAGCGAAACACGTCCTCTCTGAAAGTCGGAACTCCTCCAAACTGCGCAGTTTAAATATTTACCCAGAATAAGAATGATTAGTTTCTGCTGACTGACTTGTGCAGAATTGATTTCGGCGCGGAGCCGCATTTATCGATGCACTCTCAAGGGAAATAACAATGAAAATAAATGAGAAATTAAGAGGCCCCTCCCCAAAAGAACAAAAAAAATTTTTTTGGGTTGGAGTTAAATTAGATGAAGGTGATCTTGACATTTGATTCTCTAATGTCCGATTTCTTCGTCAGCTGGTGGAGCGGTAGACGGAGACGAAGAGACGTACAGAAAAAAAAAAGGGATTCAATATGCAGGAAACTCTCTACCGTAGAGAGCGGAACAACAACACAACTTCTTCAGATCATCAGAGGAAGTACCCCCCCCCCCTCAGACAAGTGTCTCGGCCGTTTAAACTCCTGACACTCTAAGGTGAGTGGGCCCCTCTGGGTCATGACTCCCAGAGGTCTTGTGAGTTGTTGCTTTTTTTTTTTCTTTTTTTTTTTTCTGGTCCTGGGATTGAACCCATGATCTTCCAGTTGCCACTGCACTTTTTTGAAGTCGTCTTTAGCGATTTAGCTATGGAGGACTGGTATTGGTTGTGGCAAATGAAATTACTTATGTTCCCAATGCTTGTTTCGTATACTCCACAGCCAGCATGAGGCCTTTTCTGCTTTTTCTGAAAGGCTTCTCAATGCCCTTGCTCTTGCTTGTCCCTTTATGCCCAGTTGCTTACATAGGTCATATGCTGATGTTGCTACGAATCCTCTTGTTCCCACTTCTACAGCTATCACTTTTGCCCTGATTCCTGCCCCCTTCCTCAGTTCTTCTCAGTCCTTGTAACTCTCCTGGATGATTTTCAGATGACCTTGCACTTTAGTTATGGGCCAGTTCTGACCCTCTTGTCCTCCACAGATTTGATCTATAAAGTATACAATATCTGAGAACCGGACAAATAGACAATGGCTGGTTTCTAATTGCCCTGCAGTGTCTAATTGTTCTGGGTCCATAATGTTTTCTCCAGGTAAAAAAGATAAAATCCCGCTTCCATGCCATTAATACATATGGGGGGGGGGGGGGGATAAGGTGTTAGGCCCGCATTTACCAAGACCTTCAGCACATGAAAGTCTGATGTGGGCCAGAATCACTGCTGGCCTGCATTTACCTTCCCAGATTTCTTTGGTACCCATTTTTTAGAGGCTGGGTGGATCCTGGGGCCTTTTTGTTTTCGGCTGCAGCAGAATAATCCCCGTTATTTTCTCTAGTGTTCGGCTGATATTCCTGACTGACACAACTTCTTCTGGCTTGTGTGATGAAAGCTTAAGATGAAAACTGTACCTCAGACTTGGTGACTTTACACTGCCAGGTAATGTTCACTGATTTTGCTCAGATGTAAAAGGAGAGAGTGAGGGGAGTGATGGACTTATGGGAGTGATAGTTTTAAATTCTTCCAAAGGTACAAACCTACTGTGAAACCCGAACTCCAATTTTTTTTTCTTTGAAGAATATCTGACCACAATATATTTGTACTGGGCACAGAAAAGAATAAATATGTCCAGACTACAAGAATTTAATATTGAAAGAAGATTGGCTAGAAAAGAAGATTAAACCGAGAAAAGAAGATTGGCTAGAAAAGAAGATTAAACCGAGAAAACTTAAATATTTTGGACACATTAAACGTCATGAGAATTTAGAGAAGACAGTCTTGGAAGGATACATATTAGGAAAAAGAAAGAGATGAAGTCCAAGGCGAAGAATATATATATATATATATATATATATATATATATATATATATATATATATATATACTGCATATGCGAGTTCGTTGTTACAATAAATGTTGGTGTGTCATGGATGTAGTTTAGTAAGTTAAGAGTTTTTTTTTTCCTCCCCACATCTAGAATGGGTCCATAGTTGGGATCCACGCAAGAGAATGCAAACCACACGGGTATAATGCAGTCTGTTTACCTTCTGCTGATCTGTGTTGCTTTCTTTAGTTGTTTACAGATGCCCCCCCCCCCAAATACCTGGGGATCCTAGAGTCCTTCAGTAGCTTTAAACAAGTGTTTCCCAGAATGGATGATAACCATGTAGCATGGCCAAACCATTTGACTTGCTGTTTCTGGATATAGTGTAATAATACTGGTGTTACCCAATCTTTGCCCTTATGGTGTCTTTTCTTATTTGGTCTCTTCTTGTCACATTTAATATTCTCCTTTAACATCTCATTTCTGTCGTGATTTTTTTTTTGTTCTTAGCTGTTCGTGTCCATGTTTGACATTGACAGCATAGAGTTGGGAGGAAAATTATGTTGTACAGCGCCCTTTGTGTTTCATCTGTGATATATTCATTTTTCAGTAAAGGAGTCATTTGTCCAATGACCTGATTTGCTTTATCGCATCTGTTCTCAATCTCAGCGGCAGTTGTCCCCGAGGATGATATTATACTACCTGGGAAGTTGAAAGGTTTCAAGAGCTAGCTGTCTAGGAAGAGTTTTGTTTGTATTTCTTCTCTCGCTATGGTCACGACTTCCATTTTTTTTCAGCGCTGATCTTCATGTTGTGGCTTTTACATACCCTTGCTAAATTATCTGTGTTCTGTTGTAGGTCTTTTTCTGATGTGGCTATAAGTGCTCGATTGTCAGCAAGAAGAAGTTAATTTATGGTTCACCTTTTGGGTATGTTTTCTGGAAGGTGTTATGGGTTTATCTGCGTTCTTTCTGAGGTTGGGCTGTTGGACACGTTTGTAGTGTAATTTTTATTGTGTATGTTATCTTCTTTGCAGATGTTGTCATTGTATGTTATGAACAGTAAGGGAGATAGTACACAGCCTTGCCTCACTCCAGATGTTTATGATGAATGCTTCAGTGTCCCGTATTTGTTCTAATTGTACACTGACTGTTTTTGTACATGGTTTTTGCATAGGTTGATCAGATGTGTACTAACTCCATAACACTGTAAGATTTCCCACAGTTTATATCTATCTGCTCTTTCAAATGCTTTTTCTTGATCTACGTAAGCTATGTGCAGTATCTGTGTTCAGCTGATTTTTCTATTAGTTGTCTTAGGGAAAAGATGGCATCTGTACAGCTTCTATTTATTTTTTTAAAATCCCATCCGAGTGTAACTGTGGTTCAATCACTGGTTGTAGTCTGTTCTCTAGGATCTTGCAGACGGTTTTTCCAGTATGACTTTGAGATGGCTCTATATTGGTTGTACTCCTTTTTTACTGCCTCTTTTCTTCCATATTGGAGTAATTACAGCGTTCTTCCAATCCTGTAGTGTTTCTTGTTTTTCCCATACCCAGTTATAGAGTATGTGAGGTTACAGAGCATGTGAAGTTATAGAGTCTGTGAAGGTATAGAATCTGTGAAGTTATAGAGTCTGTGAAGCCAAGCTACTCCAGCCTCTTTCGCACATTTGATTAACTCATTGAGTATCCCATCACACCCAGGGGCTTTGTTCACTGGGGCCTTTCTGATGGCTTCTCTGATTTCAGCTTCTAGTACGTCTAGTTCCAGTTATATGGGGCCAGCTGTGTTGTTATCATGAAGATTAGAAAGAGGAATTCCTTTTTTTTTTTCAAATGATAGATCTGTATTGTAACCAGCTCGCGAGCAGTCGTCCCATATCATAGGAGACGCTGTTTGAGAAGTTGAAAAGAGGGCAAGATAAATGATTTTTTTTTTGCTTGATGATTTGGAAGGGGGAAAGGGAAGCAACTGAGTTTAAGGGGAAGTTTTAAATGAGGAAAAATGTTTGTGTAAAAGATTGCGTGGTATTGCTGTTGCTGGGGTATTAAACGCTGAATTTGATTAATGCAGGTGCAAATTCGTAGGTTGTCCACGTGTTGGAGCCACAGACAAGAGATAGGTTTAAGGTCAAGGCCGGGAAGCTGAGAAAAGAAAGCACTAAAGCAGGCAGGAAGACAGACAGACAGACAGGCAGATAGATAGATATACAGACAGCCAGGCAGGCAGATAGACAGATAGATAGATAGACATATAGATATATAGATAGACAGATAGATAGATAGATAGATAGATAGATAGATAGATAGATAGATAGATAGATAGATAGATAGATAGATAGATAGATAGATAGATAGATAGATAGGCAGGCAGGCAGGCAGGTAGACATTAAAGGCCCCATTTAGGGCACATGAACAGGCCAGAAGTTTCTCTGATAACCGCTGCTTGACTCCCTCAAAAGATTTGAGGCAAATACCAAAAAAAAAAAAAAAATTCAACATTGGAAAAAAAGACCCAAAAAATCATTTCTCTTTCAAACATTCTCTACCAAACTGGGGCTTACGTCTTCTATCTTAGTGTTCATGCAAATAAAATAAGGTTCCCTGTAATCATGAGAATTAATCACAGCCGGGTTTTATCCTAGTCATTGTGGAATAATCCCCGGGGGCGGTAGGGTATAGAAGATGGAACTCCCCACCCACCAAGTAATCATCTTCCTTGCAATCCACCACCAGCGTTATCCCCCTTTGTTACACTGTTCAGCAGGGCTTTCTCTCCGACTGGAAATTATTCACTCATCATTCATCTGTAGCGAACATAACCACCTAGACACCACCCCACGCCTGTAGTAGCTATAACCATCTTAGAAAACATCTCAGGTCTGTAGTGTCTATAACCGTCTTAGAAACTCTCTCATATCTGTAGTGTCTGTAACCATCTTAGAAACCCTCTCATGTCTGTAGTGACTATAACCATCTTAGAAACCCTCTCATGTCTGTAGTGACTATAACCATCTTAGAAACCCTCTCATGTCTGTATTGACTATAACCATATTAGAAACCCTCTCATATCTGTAGTGTCTATAACTATCTTAGAAACCCTCTCATATCTGTAGTGACCATAACCATCTTAGAAACCCTCTCATATCTGTAGTGACTATAATCATCTTAGAAACCATATCAAGTCTGTAGTCATCTTCTTCTTCTTCTTCTTCGTTCGCTTCTACCACAAAGACCGCTCTGTGATCCTACTGAATTTACGCCTGTGGTCCTCGTTAAGTCCCGTGGTCTCCGAAAGGACCACACGAGATCCCCGAGAGGACCACAAGAGGTTCAGAGTATCGCAGGGCTTGAGCCTGTATTCTTGGTGGGTCTCAGAAAAGGATTGCGTGACACCGTGGTTTTCCTTGCACCAGTTTAGTCCAGCAACATAGGACTAAAGATCAACGTAGGAAAGACAAAGTTAATGAAGCAAAATGTGAACAACAGAAATGTACTCAGAGTAGATAACAAGTTAGTGGAGGAGGTCAACGAATTTGTATACCTTGGCAGCAGAGTAGTAGAAAATGGAGACAGTACAGAGGGCATCAACAGCAGACTTACTAGAGCAAACCAGGCTTTTGCAATGCTGCAGACTATATGGACATAAAAAAAACTAATCATAAATATGAAAATCAGGATATTTAAGAGTAATGTTCTAAGTGTACTACTCTATGGAAGTGAATGCTGGAAAATCACCAAAACCATAGAAAACAAGTTGAATTCTTTCCAGACTAAATGTTTACGAAGAATTAGAAAAATATTTTGGCCAAACACCATAAGAAATAACATCTTATTAGCAGAAATGCAGATGAAACCACTGACAACAATTATTGAGGAAAGATGCTGGCGATGGTTGGGACATGTGTTCCGAATGACTGACAACTCACTACCAAAAATAGCACTAAGATGGACCCCACAGGGGAACAGAAGTAAGGGTAGACCAAAAGAGACATGGAGAAGAACAACAGAAAGGATGTTGAGCAATAGAGGGCTCACCTGGGCAAGAGCAGAAAAAAAGGCGAAGGACAGGCATTTGTGGAAAGCCCTTGCGGAAGCCCCATGTGCCCTGGGCACTTAAGGTTCAGAGAGAGAGAGAGAGAGAGAGAGAGAGAGAGAGAGAGAGAGAGTTTAGTCTAGAGTTAAGTCTGTAGTGACTATAACCATCTTAGAAACCATCTCACGTCTGTAGTGTCTATAACCATCTTAGAAACCATCTCACGTCTGTAGTGTCTATAAACATCTTAGAAACCATCTCACGTCTGTAGTGTCTATAACCATCTAGGAAACCATCTCATGTATATTAGTGACTATAGCCAACTTAGAAACCATTTAATGTCCGTAGTGACTAGAACCACCTAGAAAACATCTACTTTAGCTTGAAAACGTTGTAAGAGGATTTCCACTAACACGATCATTTTCATTTCAGAGAAGGATCAGAAAGCAAATCACGGTGCAAGGGGAACAACTCATGATTTATTTTCTGATCCTAGAGTTAATGCCCATCTCTACACTTAACTTCAAATTGACATATTGTGATCTGAATTTGTGCGTTTTGTTGATATCTGGACTAAATATTGACCTTTTTTTTTGGTTTAGTTTATTTCAGGTCCTGTATTCCTGTCAGTTGTTTAATACACAACTGACTTTGACCGCTGTCTTGGTTTAAACTTTGTTCTATGTTCCTTTTCCAAAAAAGGTTTGTATGCAAACTCTGTAAGGGAAATAACTCTACAACAAAATGGTGACAACGAAGGGATTCAAACCCACCTCGCCAATAGTAATACTAGCTTCTACCCAAGACCCAAAGCTGCGTTAAACAGACTTGTAGGTCAGTGCTACCGTGCCCATTTTGCTTTTCCTCATCACAACCTCTGAGTACCTTTTTTTCACAGCTGAATTGGTGTAGAAGACGCTGTCCGATTGGCTAATAAGTAACAGGCATAGCCTGGCTAACGGGGCAGGGATCGCCATAGTCCCCACGGTGGTGGAGTCTGCTAAAGAAGCTAAAGATGTACTCTGAGACTGAAAAAAGTAGTTGCCATAACCCGCTCCCACGCAGGTACGATGCCGTGCCTCAACATCTCCACAGCATCGGCTGCAAAGAACACCAGCTCGCAGTTACAAGGAGATAAGCACAAGGCAAAACATGTCACAGACTAACTGTGTATGAAGGGAGAGCGACAGTGAAGATAGAAGAAGCCGACTTCAGTTCGATATTCTGTGCTACTACTAGTTCAGCCACTGCTGTCTTCACTGTCTTCATTTTCTGTCTTCGTTTCTGTCTTCACTCTAACAACATATCACACCTTTCTTAAACGCTGTCAGCCAGAACTTCCAACAATGATAAACATTTTGACTAAAGATTATTCACTAAATACATCCAGAAACAAAAGAAAGAAACAGTAAAAGAAAAAAAAAACCAGTCTCACTCCAAAGAAAAAGGACATTTACTAAACACTCCAAATCAAAACCTCTAGCAACAAAACAAACATTTACTAAATAAAAACGCCCAGAACTCTCTCAACCTAAACACAAGTGACATTTACTAAACACAAAAGTGACATTTGCTGACTACGCTCAAACTGAACGAAAGTGACATTTACTAAACGCTTTCAGCCTAAACAAAAGCGACATTTACTAAACACACCCGACCTAAACAAAAGCAACATTTACTAAATACACTCGACCTAAACAAAAGCGACATTTACTAAATACACTCGACCTAAACAAAAGCGACATTTACTAAATACACTCGACCTAAACAAAATTGACATGTACTAAACGCTTTCTGGCAACACAAGAGACAACCCCCACCACCCCCCCCCCCCCCCAACTCAAAATACATACTTAAGAACTTCAGACTTGAAAATCTGGCTCGGAAGGGAAAATAGAAATGAAAGTAACAAGAGATCCCAGATCTAGAATTTCACAAGCCGGCAGACTGTCTAGACTCAGCGAAGCAGCAATCACCAACGCCAAGACTAGCCAGCTCTGGGAGGATAACATTCATCAGTGGAGAACTAACGTTAAGTCTGCGAAAAAAAAGACTTTACTCTATCGATCTTCCCCCCCCCCCCCCCCTTTCTTTCCCCTCAAAGTATTGAATATCAGAAGTTCTCATATTATATACGTCTGGTCTCTGTTCATTAAATACGTCAAATTATATCCTTAGGTTCTTGGTGAATAACGTAAGCAGTCATGCTCTTGCACAACGTCTTATAAGGGTAATTATATCATAATTATAATAAGAAATGAATATGAACATATCAACAAAGTTCAACGAGCAATTAAAGAACACAGTAATATTTCAACTTTGGTCTTCATCAGACCTCTAACAGCATACTTTTAATTATCATTTTCAGGTAAAACTTTTAGCAACAACAACAACAACAAAAAAAAGGCTTTTATCAGACGAGACAAAGGGGATGGAGACAAAGACATGCTAGCATCAGGGTTGGCGGACCACAGCTGATCAAGACCCTGTCACATCTCTCCGTTGGAACACACAGTAACAGGCCTAGCCTGGTTAAATGGGCAGGGATAGGTCCTATGGTGGCGAATTCTGCTAAAGAAGTATTGCACTCGCGGTGCTTTTCAGCTGCAAAAAAAAAAAAAAAAATAGCTGCCATAACCCGGTCCCAATTCGACACGATGCTATAGCCCAACATCTTCACAGCATCGGCTGCAAAGAGCACCAGCTCTCAGTTTCTGGGAGAATGATGAAGAAGAAGATGAAAAAGAAGAAGAAGAAGAAGATGAAGAAGTAGTTGTAGTAGTAGTAGTAGTAGTAGTAGTAGTAGTAGTAGTAGTAGTAGTAGTAGTAGTAGTAGAAGAAGAAGAAGGAGAAGAAGAAGAAAGATACTATAAAAACAGACGACAAAGGTGTACGTATTTCAAAAGATATGAATATTTCAGTTCAACCTTTGGATCTTCCAAATTTCACCCAGTTTCACATAGAATTCTCTTTTCGTCCTTCATTTTGTTATAATATGCCAACTACATGAAAACGACACGGCGAGGAATACTGGCTGATGAGAGAGATTTGTTTGTCAGATGAAGTTCACATGCCATGTTAATTAACAAGACATTATCATAAAACTGTTTCATTGTCAGCGATCACACGTGGAAGGGTTTTCAGGATCATATGTGCGACAGTGTCAAGGATTATACGTGCGACAGTGTCAAGGATTATACGTGCGACAGTGTCAAGGATTATACGTGCGACAGTGTCAAGGATTATACGTGCGACAGTGTCAAGGATTATATGTGCGACAGTGTCAAGGATCTCTCTGCGAGCTTCATTTTCCAGAAAGATTAACGTTAGGCCACACTCTGCTCGCGCGTCACCTTCCTCCGTATATTGGAGTAAGAGTCAAGCAGTGGCGGCCAGCAGTTTCACCAGACATGAATTGTACTGAACATTAATGGGACATAATGGGACCCCACGGGTTTCAACATCAACTGGCACCTGAACATCAACGACAGTTGATGGATGCGCCGCTGCTTCTTGCGTGGGACGTGATCCCACCAGATGCCGCTGAAAGTCTCATGAGGTCAATGCCCAACCAACCCCAGGAATATGTTACAACACGCTATTGATACATCAGTTCTTAGGTGAGATCAATTTTCTTTTTTTGGTGCAATGCAAATATGTCAGGGTGACCTCAGAGTTTAATCAGTTTTGATTGATGGGTTAAGTGATTCATGGTCTTGATCATATTTGATCCTAGGAAACGTCTACAAACATTTTTGTCAAATTTCTTTTTTTCATTAAATTTTTTTATTCTCTTCCCGCTTTAAACAATCATAAATTTTGATGTGCGTTAATCCTGGATTACAGATTATATTGCTCATGCGTCGAGTCAAAAATCTGTTCTCTCGGGATAAAAATTCCTGCACCAACGCACGCTAGCACAGCTTAGAGTGAACACTGGTCAGGCTTAAGACTATGAAATATGATCTAACGACCAAAGAAGCAAAAGGACCAAAGTTTTACAAAATTAGCCCCTAAAATTAGAAGTAGAACACCCCTGGGAACAACTTTGTTAAGAACACACTTATCTTAACATAGTCTTTGTGAGACAGGGAACATAGATCTGTTTGCTGAAAAACTCTGACCTACTTCTGTAGCCCAGAAACCTGTAGCAATCAACATTAATTGTAATTGGTATTTTGTAAAATGTACCGTCAGGTTGGTGGGCGGATGGGGACGTGGAGATCGCCGGCATTCATTCATTCATTTGCATGTCCCTTGCGGAACTTTGCCTCCCAAACAGCACTCTTGTAGGCCTCTCGGTTGTGAGCAAGATGCCCTGCTGTTGCTGCGTCCATCTGCAGATCGTCAACGATTTCTTGCAGCCATTTTCGTTTTGGTCTTCCTCTTTTTCTTTTTCCCATTATGTATCCTTCCAAAATGATCTTCTCTAAATTATCATGACGTTTAATGTGTCCAAAATATTTAAGTTTTCTCTCTTTAATCCTCTTTACAAGCCAGCCTTCTTCAATATTAAGCTCTTGTAGTATAGATATATTTGTTCTTTTTTGTGTCCACGATATTTGGAGAACTCTTCTGTAGCATTTACATTCAAAGGCATTTATATGTTTCTCAGCTGTTTTGTTAAGTGTCCAGGTCTCACAGGCATATGTTGCGATGGGAAGGCTGCATGCCCTTAAAACTCTTATCGCCGTCAGGGATGAGGAAAATCTGATGTGAAACCAATCAATCCAGGACGTGACAAGCCTATGGTTCTTTACAACAATGGCTATCAGAATGATGTAAACAAAACAGAGCCATCAGACTATAGGTGGCAGGGAATGGATATCACTGAAGCACTCATCAGATTCCTCATTCCAAAGTTGGAGTGTCTCTGTGGAACTGTCTCAAAACCGTCTGGACAGCCAGCGTTGCAAGCTGGATCTGACGTGGAGAAATCTTAAGTACAGTCACCAGAGGCTTGAAAATGAAAGTTTTGACCAGGCCAGCCTACACCACTGTCTTCATGGCAGTCCGAGCAAGACCACAGTCTGCTCTAGAAAGGAAATGTGCTAAAGTCGGAGGTACCCAGCCAAAAGGCGCATCGCCAATGTGCGTAGGAAGAAGAAGAAGAAGAAACTGAGGATTTTATTTTTCAAGCCAAGCAAAGGAAATAATTCACCGCTCACCCATCATTTTTCACACAAATAAGAAACATTAACTGGACCTCAAATCCTGTGAACAACCACCATCAGTGTGAGAACCCTTGGTGTGCAAAATATATTTATATATATTTTTTATCTCTCAGACTTTTGTAAATAGACAGTCCCCGCCCCCCTTTAGGGACTCAAATTTCCAAGTCTCCGGTTAGATGGGACATGAATCAATAAGACTTGGCACTGTCCCATATCTCAGAGTAACTTCCCATTTTCCGCCTTATTTTATGGAAACCTCATTTCTGTAAGTTCAGGAACAATTTTATGAAATAGAGTCAGGCAGAATTTTTATTTCTTTCTTCCTTTCTAATTTTCTTCCGTACTCCACGGTATCGTAATTTCTGCATCTTCTGGATTATCTGTCTGTCTGTTTGTGATGGTAGTATTTGTACAACATCTTGGTCCTTATCATCTGACTGTCTGTTTGTGATGGTAGTATTTGTACAACGTCTTGGTCCTTATCATCTGACTGTCAGTTTGTGATGGTAGTATTTGTACAACGTCTTGGTCCTTATCATCTGACTGTCAGTTTGTGATGGTAGTATTTGTACAACGTCTTGGTCCTTATCATCTGACTGTCAGTTTGTGATGGTAGTATTTGTACAACGTCTTGGTCCTTATCATCTGACTGTCAGTTTGTGATGGTAGTATCTGTACAACGTCTTGGTCCTTATCATCTGACTGTCAGTTTGTGATGGTAGTATCTGTACAACGTCTTGGTCCTTATCATCTGACTGTCAGTTTGTGATGGTAGTATTTGTACATCTCCTACTGTATCATCTGCCTCTAGTCTGTATTGATTTCAGTTTTTGTACAAATTCTCATACTGTATCATCTGCCTCTAATATGTAATGATCTTCCTACATCCTTTCTGTGCCGTTAAACGGCATAGTTGTTTGCCAAGTTTCCCTGTTTTCAGCGAGTCTTTCAAAGGATGTTATGCCCACGAAACTGGCTTCTCTTAACAATGTCCTCTTTAGAGTTTCACGCGGTCGACCTCTTTTTCTTCAGCCTGTTGTGCTCCAAAGTCTGATTTTTGCTATGCACTTTGGGCCGATGAATTTTCGATCGTTATCAACGTCCAGTGTTGTTGTCCTGGATGCTCGGTTAGAACTGTTGCGAGATTCCATAACGGCAGGGTCTTTCCCCATCTAGAGTCGCCTCTAGATGGGCCTCAGGATGAGGTCGTTGGCCTCACGCCCAACCCCCGTTTTAAGATGTCTGGCGAAGTAGAAGACTCATACACAAGTTTGCCGGCAGGAGCGTCACTCGGAAGCGAAAATTAGTCTGTAATGATACAAACAGCTTTTCTACACCTTCTCTTACCATATCATCTGCCTCTAGTCTGTAATGATACAAACAGTTTTTCTACACCTTCTCTTACCATATCTTCTGCCTCTAGTCTGTAATGATACAAACAGCTTTTCTACAACTTCTCATACCATATCTTCTGCCTCTAGTTTGTAATGATACAAACAATTTTTGTACACCATCTCCTACCATATCATCTGCCTCTAGTCTGTAATGATCATTCATTCATTTGCATGTCCCTTGCGGAACTTTGCCTCCCAAACAGCACTCTTGTAGGCATCTCGGTTGTGAGCAAGATGGCCTACTACTGCTGCATCCATTTGCAGATCGTCAACGAGGTCTTGCAGCCATCTTCGCATTGGTCTTCCTCTTTTTCTTTTTCCCATTATGTATCCTTCCAATACGGTCTTCTCTAAATTATCATGACGTTTAATGTGGCCAAAATATTTAAGTTTTCTCTCTTTAATCCTCTTTACTAGCCAGCCTTCTTCAATATTAAGCTCTTGTAGTTTATATATATTTGTTCTTTTTTTGTGTCCACGATATTTGGAGAACTCTTCTGTAGCATTTACATTCAAAGGCATTTATGTGTTTCTCAGCTGTTTTGTTAAGTGTCCAGGTCTCACAGGCATATGTTGCGATGGGAAAGATGCATGCCCTTAAAAATCGTATTTTTGTAGTTCTGTCTGCTCCTCTCCACAGAGAGTCTGTAGTGATACAAACAATTTTTGTTCACCATCTTCTACCAGATGAAACCACTGACAACAATTATTGAGGAAAGACGCTGGCGATGGTTGGGACATGTGCTCCGAATGACTGACAACTCACTACCAAAAATAGCACTAAGATGGACACCACAGGGGAGCAGAAGTAAGGGTAGACCAAAAGAGACATGGAGAAGAACAACAGAAAGGATGTTGAGCAATAGAGGGCTCACCTTGGCAAGAGCAGAAAAAAAGGCGAAGGACAGGCATTTGTGGAAAACCCTTGCGGAAGCCCCATGTGCCCTGGGCACTTAAGGTTCAGAGAGAGAGAGAGAGAGAGAGAGAGAGAGAGATCTTCTACCATATCATCTGCCTCTAGTCTGTAGTGATACAAACAGTTTTTGTACAACCTCTCGTAAGGATCGACGTGAGCTAATCTTCGCCATGTCTCCCCCAGTCTTGGTGGCTACCGAAATCAAACGTGAGCATTTATTAAGCAGACTTCCCTGACGTTAACAAGTTCTTGTACGTCTGTTTCTTGGTGATGTTTCTCTTTCATTGTTCTTTGTTCTCCCAAGAAATTCTGTGAGCGGCTTCGATCGTTTCACTGAAACGTGGCTAGTAGTATATATTACGCAGTATTGGCTACATAACGGATGTGCAAACTATGTTGTTGTTGTTGTTGTTTTCCATTATTAGAGATTCAGCGCGGTTGGAAACCTTACTCATCAGTTGCCCCTTGTATTACGTTTAAGTCAGTATTTGTGAAATGGTGGAATATTTAGATCGAAAACAGATACACTCATCTATTTTTATTACTGGAATCAGTTTTATAAGAGTTGTCATCTCTTATGTCGAACCTTTAGATCAGCGGCTTTACTTTAAAGCAAACCTCGTTATTTACCAGTTAAACTTGTACCAGGAAACAGAAGGCCACGGGCACAGAACAGCAGATGGACATTTTCGGCAAGGTTAAACCGAGCAAACAAAAAAAGACAAGATTAAATTAAATAACAGAAAGGAGTACAGGAAGAGAAGAAGAAGAAGTATACTCAAGGATATTATGTCTTCAAACTCAGGCAAATTCCAGTAAGTCTGGGCCAGGTCTTCCAGCCGGTGCACTGCTCCGAGGTCCCTGGAGGTGTGTTCTTTGTTTTAAGGGTGGGCCAGGTGGGCTTGGGAGAGGAGGGCCCCTAGTGGATGAAAACAACAGAAAAGGTGATGGGTGGGTGGGGGGGGGGGTTTGAGGAGAGTTGGGTGTGTGGTATCAGTTTACAAAGTTGTCTCCGAAGTCGATGCTGTGAAGATGTTGAGGCGTAGAATCATTCGGTCTGAGAGCGAGTTATAGCGGCTATATTTCTGGGTGTTGTTGTTGTTGTTGTGGTTGTTGTTGTTGTTGTGGATGTTGTTGTTGTTATTGTTGTTATTGTTGTTGTTATTGTTGTTGTTGTTGTTATTATTGTTGTTGTTGTTATTGTTGTTATTGTTGTTGTTGTTATTGTTGTTTTTTGTTGTTGTTGTTGTTATTGTTGTTGTTGTTCTTATTGTTGTTGTTGTTGTTGTTGTGGGGGTAAAGACACTGTCCGATTAGGCAATCAGCGACCCATAGATGACCAAGACTCTGTCTCCACCTCTCCGTTGGTACCCCCACCCCCCACCCCCAATAATGGGCCTAACCTGGCTAACGGGACAGGGATCACCATAGTCCCCGTGGTGGTGGAGTCTGCTAAAGAAGCATTGCACACCCCCCCCCCCCGCTTTTTAGCTGTACTCCGGGATTGAAAAAAAGTATCTGCCATAACCCGCTCCCACACCGATACGATGTTGTACCTCAACACCTTCACAGCATCGGCTGCAGAGAACACCAACTCGCAGTTATAGAAAGTTCGTACAAGTTGTTGGTCCTGAGTGTAGCTATTAAAAAAAATACGAAGCGTATGTAATAGTTCTTTAGGCTAAGCCTGTTACTGTGAGCAGGGTCCTGATATGCTACGGTTCGCCAGCCCTGACTCTTAACATGACAGCAAAGGGCAGCGTCTTCCCCACCCTCCCCCCACCCCCACCCCCCACCCCCCACATATCAGTCAGAAAGGATACCAACTCCACCGAAAAAAAGCGCCGAGGAACTTTGGCAAGTTATAGATGTGACCATCTCAGTAAGTATCTTCAGCCACATGAAGTAAGTATCTTCAGCCTCATGAAGTAAGTACATTCAGCCTCATGAAGTAAGTATCCTCAGCCACATGAAGTAAGTATCTTCAGCCTCATGAAGTAAGTATCTTCAGCCTCAAGATGTAAGTATCTTCAGCCTCATGAAGTAGATATCTTCAGCCTTAAGAAGTAAGCATCGTCAAGTCTCAAGAAGAGAGTATCTTCAGCCTCGTGAAGTATCTTTAGCCTCAAGAGGTATCTTCAGCCTCAAGAAGTATCTTCAGTCTCAACAAGTAAGTATCTTCAACTTCAAGAAGTAAGTATCTTCTGCCTCAAGAAGTAAGTATCTTCTGCCTCAAGAAGTAAGTATCTTCAGCTTCAAGAAGTAAGTATCTTCAGCCTTAAGAAGTAAGTATCTTCAGCCTTAAGAAGTAAGTATCTTCAGCCTCAAGAAGTAAGTATCTTCAGCCTCAAGAAGTAAGTATCTTCAGCCTTAAGAAGTATCTTCAGCCTCATGAAGTAAGCATCTTCAACCTCAAGAAGTATCTTCTGCCTCAAGAAGTAAGTATCTTCAGCCTCAACAAGTAAGTATCTTCAGCTTCAAGAAGTAAGTATCTTCAGCTTCAAGAAGTAAGTATCTTCAGCTTCAAGAAGTAAGTATCTTCTGCCTCAAGAAGTAAGTATCTTCTGCTTCAAGAAGTAAGTATCTTCAGCTTTAAGAAGTAAGTATCTTCAACTTCAAGAAGTAAGTATCTTCTGCCTCAAGAAGTAAGTATCTTCTGCCTCAAGAAGTAAGTATCTTCAGCCTCAAGAAATAAGTATCTTCAGCTTCAAGAAGTAAGTATCTTCAGCTTCAAGAAGTAAGTATCTTCTGCCTCAACAAGTAAGTATCTTCTGTCTCAAGAAGTAAGTATCTTCAGCCTCAACAAGTAAGTATCTTCAACTTCAAGAAGTAAGTATCTTCAGCTTCAAGAAGTAAGTATCTTCAACTTCAAGAAGTAAGTATCTTCAGTTTCAAGAAGTAAGTATCTTCAGCTTCAAGAAGTAAGTATCTTCAGCCTCAAGAAGTAAGTATCTTCAGCCTCAAGAAGTAAGTATCTTCAGCCTCAAGAAGTAAGTATCTTCAGCCTCAAGAAGTAAGTATCTTCAGCCTCAAGAAGTAAGTATCTTCAGCTTCAAGAAGTAAGTATCTTCAACTTCAAGAAGTAAGTATCTTCAGTTTCAAGAAGTAAGTATCTTCAGCTTCAAGAAGTAAGTATCTTCAGCCTCAAGAAGTAAGTATCTTCAGCCTCAAGAAGTAAGTATCTTCAGCCTCAAGAAGTAAGTATCTTCAGCCTCAAGAAGTAAGTATCTTCAGCCTCAAGAAGTAAGTATCTTCAGCTTCAAGAAGTAAGTATCTTCAGTCTTAAGAAGTAAGTATCTTCAGCCTTAAGAAGTATCTTCAGCCTCATGAAATAAGCATCTTCAACCTCAAGAAGTATCTTCTGCCTCAAGAAGTAAGTATCTTCAGCCTCAAGAAGTAAGTATCTTCTGCCTCAAGAAGTAAGTATCTTCAGCTTCAAGAAGTAAGTATCTTCAGCTTCAAGAAATAAGTATCTTCAGCCTCAAGAAGTAAGTATCTTCAGCCTTAAGAAGTATCTTCAGCCTCATGAAGTAAGCATTTTCAACCTCAAGAAGTATCTTCTGCCTCAAGAAGTAAGTATCTTCAGCTTCAAGAAGTAAGTATCTTCTGCCTCAAGAAGTAAGTATCTTCAGTTTCAAGAAGTAAGTATCTTCTGCCTCAAGAAGTAAGTATCTTCAGCTTCAACAAGTAAGTATCTTCAGCTTCAAGAAGTAAGTATCTTCTGCCTCAAGAAGTAAGTATCTTCAGCCTCAAGAAATAAGTATCTTCAGCCTTAAGAAGTGTCTTCAGCCTCATGAAGTAAGCATCTTCAACCTCAAGAAGTATCTTCTGTCTCAAGAAGTAAGTATCTTCAGCCTCAAGAAGTAAGTATCTTCAGCTTCAAGAAGTAAGTATCATCAGTCTCACTAAGCGGTTATAAACCAACAACTCACAGACCTCTGGGAATCATGATCCACACCCACCCTCCACCCCCCCCCCCCCAAAAAAAAGCGTCAGAAGTCTAAAGAGTCGAAATGCTTGCCTGAGAATGTGTGAGTGGGGGGGGGGGTGGGTGGGATACTTCTCTGATGATCTGAGGAGTTGTGTCTGCACAGTTCTGTCTACACATACTTCCTGTCTACACAGATCTGTCTATCTATGGCGATTTCTCCTATTTTCCGAACAGCAAAAACCGCCAATAGTATATTATAGATTTGACAATCAAATTTTAAAGAGGAAAAAAAAACCCGCCAAAACCGAATCAAGACAGGGACCGCTACAGCAAAGTAAAGCGTCTATGACTTAACAGCTCCCATTGGTTGATCTTTACAAGATTGGAAAAGTCTACTTGGCCGCAGTGTCTGAGGGGTGGCGGGTTTAGCTTAAGGTCGCAGCTTTGGTTCTGATTTTGTTTAAGAGGAGGGAAAAAAAAACGTGTGAGGGGAGATAGAAGAGTAAGGGGGGGGGGGGTGGTGGTGGTGGTGGGGTGGGGTGGGGGTGAGGGGAGGGGGATTTTGGCTGAAATTGAAATACGTACTCCCTCAGTCTCATCATCAATGTATCCCAGGAAATTGAAAAAGATTTTCCATCCCGATGTTTTCGAATATTTCAATCGGTTCGTGGCAGGCTCTAGATGTCCCAGCTGTCACTGGGGTTTTCATATTCCGAGAGGCCCATCTTGATGCAGCACCAGCTGGGGTTCAATATGTGAGGGGC
Organism: Achatina immaculata; assembly: GCA_009760885.1. Taxonomy (NCBI): domain Eukaryota; kingdom Metazoa; phylum Mollusca; class Gastropoda; order Stylommatophora; family Achatinidae; genus Lissachatina; species Lissachatina immaculata. The sequence continues at coordinate 9,551,635 of CM019714.1, read as the reverse complement.
CGGGCTGGTATGCTGGGGGAGGGGGGCACGGAAACTTTAGATGGGAGGCAGTGAGAGGAGCAAAAAAGATGGGAAATGGGTTGGGGGGGGGGGGGGGGAGAGAAAAAGTAGAAACAAATAAAAGAAGTTTGTGAGATGGAAGATGGAATTAGTAGAAGAGAAGAGAGTATGAAGATGAGATATTAAAAAAAAAACAAAAACAGCAAGCAGGCAAAATGGGATATCTGATGAGACAGAAGTGCCATTTAAAAGATGGGTTATGGGACATAAATTGAAAGTAAAGGAGAGGGGGAGGAGTCAGAGATGATGTCCTATGCATGGGTAGGAGATAAACATACAAGTGATGAGAAAAAAAAAAGAAACATTTTGGATGGGACGTGAAAGCCACAGCATTAAACACGTAATACGGGAATCTGAGATGAAACGAGTTTCCAGAAAACATGGGAACTTTACACCTGTAACTCATCAATATTTCAGTTCTAAATGATGCTCCCCCCTACCCCCCCCCCCACCCCGGGCCTCAATTTTCTTTACTGTACTGGTTTTTAAGTGTTTAAAATAATGTCCCCTCCCCCCCCCCACCCCCCCCCCCCCCCAAAGCAGCGCGCGAAGTATAAATATCTGGCGTGTATCTCTCTCTATTAGGGTTCGTGTCTTTCAGTGATGAGTTTTTTTGTCCTTATCAATTTTCATGTTAGTATGTAGATTTTTTTCTCTTTATCAATTTTCATGTTAGTATGTAGATTTTTTTGGTCTTTATCAACTTTCTTGTTAATATGTAGATTTTTTGTCTTTTTCAATTTTCATGTTAATATGTAGATTTTTTTTCTTTCCCTTTGCAAGAAATAGGAATATCATACAGCACTAGTTTCCAATCATCACCATCACCATTATTATTATGATCATTATCTCACTGGAACTGCGAATGTGATGTCCTTTGATGTGATGAAAATGTTGAGGCAGAGTATCGTGTCGGATTGGGAGCGGGTTATGACGGCTGTATTTTTTTTCAGTCTCGGAGTGGAAGTGACTGCGAAAGTGGATAGCAGCTTTATAAAACTCAAAGAGGACGCATGATCTCTAATCTCTAAACCCAAAGAGGACGCATGATCTCTAATCTCTAAACCCAAAGAGGACCCATGATCTCTAATCTCTAAACCCAAAGAGGACGCATGATCTTTAATCTCTAAACTCAAGGAGGACGCATGATCTCTAATCTCTAAACTCAAAGACTACGCATGATCTCTAATCTCTAAACTCAAAGAGGACGCATGATCTCTAATCTCTAAACTCACATAGGACGCATGAACTCTAATCTATAAACTCAAAGAAGAGACAAGAACTCTAACATCTAAATTTAAAGAAAAGACAAGAATTCTAACCTCTGTAGACTCACAGAGGAGGCAAGAACTCTATCCTCTGTAAACCCATAGAAGAGGCAAGAACTCTAATCTCTAAACTTAAAGTGGAGGTAAGAACTCTAACCTCTGAAATCACAGAGCAGACAGGAAAACTCTAACCTCTATAAACGCTCATAGGAGGCAAGAACTCTACCCCCTAAACTCGTCGTGCAGGACGCCTTGCCCTTATTTATTTCACTATCCAGACGATGTAAACAACTATGGCGGAAATGTGCCGCCATATTAATCACATGGCAGGCCAGAAGGAAGGGAGAGAACTGCGAATATTGAGAATTTGGGTTAAATGGACCTACCGTTTTCTAAGAGGTCGTGGACATTTGAGATAGGGGGAGGGGGAGAGGGGTGGAGAGGGGAGGGAATAAGAGAAGAAGGGAAAAAGAATTTATGGCAAGTGGAAAAATAAAAGTTGTAAATTTCCATGAGTATTGTGAGCGTAGAAGATATCGTATATAACCTGAGAAATTATCTGTCTGTCTGCTTCTCTGTCTAATTATCTATCTATCTATCTATCTATCTATCTATCTATCTATCTATCTATCTATCTATCTATCTATCTATCTATCTATCTATCTATCTATCTATCTATCTATCTATCTATCTATTTATCTATCTATCTATCTATCTATCTATCTATCTATCTATCTATCTATCTA
>CM019714.1:9364561-9544561 GCA_009760885.1 Achatina immaculata | reverse complement strand
ATGAAATAGTGACTTAACAAAGTAATGACATAATGAAGAAGCTATATAAAGAGGTAGTGATTTAACAAAGAAATTACATAATGAAGGAGCTACCTAATGTAGCAGCGACTTAACAAAATAATGACATAACGAAGGAGCTACATAATGAAGGAGCTACATAATGAAAGAGTGACTTAACAAAATAATGGCATAATGAAGGAGCTACATAATGAAAGAGCTACAAAATGAAGTAGTGACTTAACAAAATAATGGCATAATGAAGGAGCTACATAATGTAGTAGTGGCTTAACAAAATAATGACATAATGAATGAGCAACATAATGAAGTAATGACTTAGCAAAGTAATGACATAATGAAGTAAAGAAGTTACATAATGAAGTAGTGACTTAACAAATTAATAACATAAAGAATGAGCTACATAATGAAGCTGTGACATAACAAATTATTGGCAGAATAAAGAAGCTGCATAATTTAGTTGTGACGTAACAAATTAATGACATAAAGAACGAGCTACATAATGAAGTAGTGACATAATAAAGTAATGACATAATAAAGAAGCTGAATAATGTAGTAGCGACTTAACAAATTAATGACATAAAGAAGGAGCTACATAATGAAGTATTGACATAACAAAGTAATGACAAAAGAAGGAATTACATAATGAAGTATTGACATAACAAATTAATGACATAAAAAAGGAACGAAATAATGAAGTAGTGACGTAACGATGTAATGACATAATGAAGAAGCTGCATAATGAAACAGTGACATAACAGAGTAATGACATAATAAAAAATCTACATAATGAAGTAGCGACTTAACAAATTAATTACATAAAGAAGGAGTTACATAATGAAGTAGTGATAAAACAAAATAATGACATAATAAAAAAGCTACATATTAAAGTAATGACTTAATAAGCTAATGGCATAATAATGACATAATGAAGTAGTGACACAACAAAGTAATGACATAATGAAAGAGTTACAAAATGAAATAGTGACTTAATAAAGTAATGACATAATGAAGGAGCCACATAATGAAGTAGTGACATAACCAAGTAATGATATAATGAAGTCGCTACATAATGAAATAGTGACTTAACCAAGTAATGATATAATGAACTAGCTACAAAATGAAGTAGTGACTTAACAAAGTAATGACATAAGGAATGAGCTACATAATGAAGTAGTGACATAACAAAGTAATGGTATAATGAAGGAGCTACATAATGAAGTAGTGACTTAACAAAGTAACGACATAATAAATGAGCTACATAATGAAGGAGCTGCATAATGAAGTAGTGATTTAACAAATTAACGACATAATAAAGGAGCTATATAATGAAGGAGCTACATAATGAAGTAGGGAATTAACAAAGTAATGATATAATAAAGGAGCTATATAATGAAGGAGCTACATAATGAAGTAGCTACATAATGAAGCAGCGACATAACGAAATAATGATATAATGAAGAAGTCACATACTGAAGTAATGACATAATAGAGGTCTTACACAGCAGAAGAGTGACACGGCGAAGGAGTAATATAGCAAGAGTTTGTCTTCAAATGTAGGTCCCTCGGGCCAGAGCAGAGTTTGGGGCTTCTTGGTAGAGAGGGCCAGACAGAGTTTGGGGCTTCTTGTTAGAGGGGGCCAGAGCAGAGTTTGGGGGTTCTTGGTAGAGGGGGCCAGAGCAGAGTTTGGGGCTTCTTGGTAGAGGGGGCCAGAGCAGAGTTTGGGGCTTCTTGGTAGAGGAGGCCAGAGCAGAGTTTGGGGCTTCTTGGTAGAGCTGCAGGATGAGCCCTGGCGTCTGGATACCTGTCTCTCATGTTCAGTCAGAGTCGTTTGGCAGGTCAAGACGACGCAGGCCTGCTTGCTGTAGGCAATGTCCAGCGCAAAGCCTGAAGATGATGACTTTGTTCTTAACGCCAAAGTTCCTACTGTGCCCCCCAACGAACGGCTTACTATTCCTAACACATTTTTAAAAATGTTCCTGAAGGGTCAGTAATGTGCTCTTCTGAAGTCTGCTCCGTAGCTGGGCTGACGGTAACTGTCATGTGTGGTTTCTTAAAATCCTTAATTCTGAAAGGATCTGACCTTTAGTTCTTGCAGCAGCCGCCAGATAATATGGAAGAAGTGGCTCAGTGTTGGTCGAGAAGGTTATTATAGTGGTCTTCTTGAAGACACTAATGAACTCAGTCTTTTTGATCAGCTGCCATTCCAGTAAGCGCATCCATCCATCCATCCATCCATCCATCCATCCATCCATCCATCCATCCATCCATCCATCCATCTCCTAAAGTTTAACCAACAGCTTACAAATCTACATCATGTCCAAGAGAGGTTAGCTCCCCTTTAGAGTGTCAAAAGTTGATGGAGTCAAAAGGCTGCTCTGAAGGAGATATTATTCCTCTGATGATCCGAGGAGCTGTTATGTTATTTTCCTCCTCGCAAAAGAGAATTTCCTGCTTACGAGACAAGAGAGAGAGAGAGACAAGACAGAGATGGAAGCTATCGAGACAGTAGAAAGACAAAAGAGAGATGGAAGGTAGCAAGAGAATAGAAAGACAAGAAAGACATGGATGCTAGCGAGACAATGGAAAGACAAGAGAGAGATGGAAGCTAGCGAGACAGTTGAAAGACAAGAGAGAGATGGAAGCTAGCGAGACAGTTGAAAGACAAGAGAGAGATGGAAGGTAGCGAGACAGTTGAAAGACAAGAGAGAGATGGAAGGTAGCGAGACAGTTGAAAGACAAGAGAGAGATGGAAGCTAGCGAGACAGTTGAAAGACAAGAGAGAGATGGAAGCTAGCGAGACAGTTGAAAGACAAGAGAGAGATGAAAGCTAGCGAGACAGTTGAAAGACAAGAGAGAGATGGAAGGTAGCGAGACAGTTGAAAGACAAGAGAGAGATGGAAGGTAGCGAGACAGTTGAAAGACAAGAGAGAGAGAGAGAGAGATGGAAGGTAGCGATACAATAAAAAGACAAGAGAGAGAGAGAGAGATGGAAGGTAGCGATACAATAAAAAGACAAGAGAGAGAGAGAGAGATGGAAGGTAGCGATACAATAAAAAGACAAGAGAGAGAGAGATGGAAGGTAGCGATACAATAAAAAGACAAGAGAGAGAGAGAGAGAGAGAGAGAGACGGAAGCTAGCGAAAGAAGGAAAAAAGATAAGAAAGTGGAAGATAACCAATCTTAAGCTACACGGCGACTTTTTTTGTCTAAATAAACCTTTACTCCCTTCCCGATTATGAGGAAGTAAGATACATTTCGCAAGTTGTACTTAATCAAACTCACAGTTAACTTATTAAAAAGAATCAACACACATTTAAACTCAAGGACCTGTCAGATACTTCTGTGCTCAGATTATGCAAACTGTCAGGATAAAATAAATAAATTTATCGATTTCACCGGCCAATCAGATTACAAGGAAAATAAAACGGCCCGTGCTGATTGGTTGCTTTTTTATGTGTTTAATAATGCGATCGTGATAAGCGTTTTGCTGGAATTGTTATTGAGCAACGTAAATCAAAAATTAACAAGTCAGAGGTGTAAGTTAGCGATATAAGAAAGAGGCGGGCTAGAGATGTAGGCTAGCGATGTAAGAGAGAGGCAAGCTGGAGATTGAAGCTAGCGATATAAGAGAGAGGCAAGCTAGAGATGTAAGCTAACGATATAAGAGAGAGGCAAGCTAGAGATGGAAGCTAGCGATATAAGAGAGAGGCAAGCTAGAGATGGAAGCTAGTGATATAAGAGAAAGGCAGGCTAGAGATGTAAGCTAGCGATATAAGAGAGAGGCAAGCTAGAGATGTAAGCTAGCGATATAAGACAGAAGCAAGCTAGAGATGGAAGCTAGCGATATAAGACAGAGGCAAGCTAGAGATGTAAGCTAGCGATATAAGAGAGAGGCAAGCTAGAGATGTAAGCTAGCGATATAAGACAGAAGCAAGCTAGAGATGGAAGCTAGCGATATAAGACAGAGGCAAGCTAGAGATGGAAGCTAGCGATATAAGACAGAGGCAAGCTAGAGATGGAAGCTAGTGATATAAGAGAAAGGCAGGCTAGAGATGTAAGCTAGCGAGAGAAGACAGAGACAAGCGAGAGATGGAAGCTAGCGAGAGAAGAGAAGAGAGAGAGAAACAAGGGTGAAACAGAAGTAGGTGAGAGAAGAGAGAGACAAGCGAAAGATGGAAGCTAGCGAGAGAGGAGAGAGACAGCCGAGAGACTGAATCTAGCGAGAGAGAGAGAGAGAGAGACAAGGGAGAGATGAAAGATAGCGAGAGAAGAGAGAGACAAGGGAGAGATGAAAGGTAGCCAGAGAAGAGAGAGAGACAAAGGAAAGATTAAAGCTAGCGAGAGAAGAGAGAGAGAGACAAGGGAGAGACGAAAGCTATTGAGAGAAGAGAGAGAGAGACAAGCTAGAGATGAAAGCTAGCGAGAGAAGAGAGAGAGACAAGCTAGAGATGAAAGCTTGCGAGAGAAGAGAGAGAGACAAGCTAGAGATGAAAGCTAGCGAGAGAAGAGAGAGAGAGACAAGGGAGAGATGGAAGCTAGCGAGAGAAGAGAGAGGGACAAGGGAGAGATGGAAGCTAGCGAGAAAAGAGAGAAATAAGGGAGAGATGGAAGCTAGCGAGAGAAGGGAGAATCAAACGAGAGATATAAACTATGAAGACAATAGAAAGACAAGAGAGAAATGGAGCTAGAGAGATAGGAGAAAGCCACGAGATAAACAAGATATATATATATATATATATATATATATATATAAGCTAGTAAAACATGAGAGAAACAAGAGAGAGGTGAACGCTAGAGACACAAGAGAGAAACATGAGAGATATTGAAGTTAGTAAGACAAGCAAGAGAAACAAGATATATATGGAAGCTAGTAAAAAAAAAACAAGAGAGAGACGAAAGTTAGAGAGACAACAGAGAAATATGAGAGATATGGAAGCTAGTAAGACAACAGAGAAACATGAGAGATGTGGAAGCTAGTAAGACAAAAAAGAAACAGGAGATATATGGAAGCTAGTAAGAGAAGAGAGAAACAAGAGAGATATGGAAGCTAGTAAGATAATAGAATGGACAAGGATAAGGAAGCTAGTAAGACAACAGAGAAACAAGAGAAATATGGAAGGCGGCAAGAAACAAGAGAGAGATAGAAGCTAGGGAGACGAGAAAGTCACGAGGGATTGGAAGATGGTCGATAAATGTGAAATATTCGGGCAAATGTTTATTTATCCATTTGCATGTCACAGTACCTCTGCTCTAGAGGTCGGTCACGTCCCAAACACGCCAATACTGGGATAATATGCCTAAACCGGCTCAACCCAGGGGTGGAAGTCACTAGTGGCGAGGATTCGTCCTCCTGGACAAAAGCTCCATCCTGGTCACAACTAGGAAGGGTAGCGGCCACGACCGCAAAATGCTGAAGTCGGAGACACTGGACCAGGGAAGTCTAGATAGGCAACCACCTCTCACCCGGCGGGGATGTTTGCGTATCCTAATCACGCTGAGGTTTTCCGGTGAGAAAGTCCAACTCTGGACTGGATGGGCAACCACCTCTCACCCGGCGGTGATACACGGGTATCTCAAAACACGTCGAGGTTTTCCGGTGAGAAAGTCCAACTCTGGCCTGGGTGGGCTACCGCCTCTCACCCAGCGGGGATGCACTGATATCCTAAACACGTCGAGGTCTTCCGGTGAGAAAGTCCAACCCTAGACTAAACTGGTGTAATGAAAACCACAGTGTCACGCAATCCCGCTTCTGAGACCCACCAAGAATACAGGCTAAAGCCCTGTGATACTCTGAACCCCTTGTGGTCCTCACGTGGATCTCGTGTGGTCCTTTCGGGGACAACACAGGAGACCACGAGATCTAACGAGGACCACAGGCGTAAATTCAGTAGGATCACATTGCGGTTTTGGTGGTAGAAGCGAACGAAGAAGATTTATCCATATAGCAACATACCTGTTGTTTCCTATTTCTTTGTACTTGGTTGTTTCTTCCAGAAGTATTTCAAACATAAAGTAATATTACATCAATACGGCACTCTAAAACACATTTTCTCACTTTTAAGGACAATATTCTGTTGTTTTTACTATAGTCTTTGTGTTTCCTATGCTTGAATGTATCCCAGCTGCCAATGGATCATCTGATTTCTTTGTTGTGTAAGATAACAGAATTTATATGCACTCCTCAGCGCTGTTTTTTATCTACATTTTGTCAGTGCTGTGTTATTATCTACATTTGTCAGTGCTGTATTTTATCTACATTTATCAATGGTGTTTTATTATCTACATTTGTCGGTGCTGTTTTATTATCTACTTTTGTCAGTGGTGTTTTTTTAAATCAAGATTTGTCAGTGCTGTTTTATTATCTACATTTGTCGGTGCTTTTTATCTACATTTGTCAGTGCAGTTTTTTTATCTACATTTGTCAGTGCTGCTTTTTATCTACATTTGTCGGTGGAGTTTTTCATGGTGGAGGTTTTCATGGTGGAGTTGTTACTATGCTTGATAGTTATTTATTGTAGGACAATCTTACAAAAAACTCATATACAAAGTCACACAAGAAAGTGCAAGAAGGGGGCACCAACAAAACAGAAGTAATAGTGATATCAAAGAAAAAGAAACTGCCAGAATGCAGGATTATAATGCAGGGGAAGGTGTTACGAAAGACCATTAGATACAAATATTTAGGTAGTCATAACATCTGACAGCAAGTACACTGAAGAAATCACAACCAGGATAGCAGTGGCAAAGGCAGCTTTTGGAAAAATGAAGAAGATAGTCAGTCAGTCAGTCAGTCAGTCATTTGCATGTCCCTTGATGAACTTTGCCTAATTAACAGCGCACCTGTGAGTCTTTGGGTTGTAAGCAAGATGCTGTTGCTGCGTCCATTTGCAGATTGTCAACGATGTCTTGCAGCCAGCTTCGCCTTGGTCTTCCTCTTTTTCTTTTTCCCTATTATGCACCCTTCCAAGACTGTCTTCTCTAAATTATCATGACGTTTAATGTGTTTAAAATATTTAAGTTTTCTCTCTTTAGTCCTCTTTACTAGCCAGTCTTCTTCAATATTAAGTTCTTGTAGCATGGATATATTTGGTCTTTTTTTGTGTGTGTCCATGATATTTGAAGAACTCTTTTGTAGCATTTACATTCGAAGGCATTTATGTGTTTCTCAGCTGTTTTGTTAAGTGTTCAGGTTTCACAGGCATATGTTGCGATGGGGACGATGCATTCCCTTAAAATCTTATTTTTGTGGTTCTGTCTGGAGACAGTTTGGAAAAAAAAAACTTTCAGTAGTTTTTACGACACAGAATAACGATAATTGGCGGACACAACGACACTGGAGACATGCTGCTAAACAGAATATGGTCGTGTACGAGTATGTATGCCACCATGGGAAACTGAAATTTGAAGAACTACATAGATATATAATAATACTGTGACCACCTGCATGCAGATGAAGTATACTACTTACCTTTGGTTTCTCTCCACGCCCGCTGCGACAGCAATGAAATGGTACGTAGAGTATCTTCGCAAACTCTCTTACTCCGCCTCCTAGTGAAGACAGCGTGGAAGTAGCCATGTCCTTCAAGCCACGCCCATTAGACTCCGCCCTCTCGGACTTCTTTATCCCGTCAATGACCTCGGTGAGAACCTCGTCACGTGAAAAGGTCACTTTTGTTGCCTTCTTTTTTGGAGAGAAAGCATTTGATTGGTTGTCAGGAATTTGTTTGAATTTGCGTCTATCTAGAGAAGCGGTTTGCCGGGTTAGATCGGGTTGTCTGCTGTCCGAGTACGCACCGACTGCGGGGCTGTCCGCGGCATCGGCGAGGTGACTATGAGTGCTCTGCGTAGCTCCAAGTGTGTACTCAAACACTGGAAGTCCTTCAAGGATATCAGAAGCATCGTTCCTGACAAGTCCAGCTAGAGACTCAGAACTGGTCTGAGACGCGCAGTGGACCTTTATGACCCCTACTGGAGTAGACGGTTCAGAGATCTGCACTGATTTGGACTGCATCGGCAGACCGATTATAGCGTACCCAGGGGCCATGTCCTCGTGGACGTCCATGTTTGAAGGGATGATTCGATACCGGGAGCTTGCTGGCTGGACTGTGATAACGCTAACATTCTGGTAACGCGGTTCTTCCAGTGCGGCCGGGAAGTGCTTAAACTGAAACGCGTTGTCCCTCTGGTAATTACATCCATCCAGAGGTCTCAGAACTTTGCTGTTCTGGATATCGTCCTTCACGGTGGCGTATTCTCCAAAGATGTACGCGTCGGAAACATCACTCAGAGTTGATTCCCTCCCAGCACCTGGAATTACCAGCCCTGACGAGCTCTCAGAGTCATAAGATCTTCTGTCATGGATGTCATCGACCCTGGCATAGTTTCCCCAACAGACGGAGTCGGATTCTAGGCTGAAGGCTGAACCAACGTTGGAGTCAGGATACTGAACCACAATTTCTGTCTGGGATCCAGGTAGATAAGGATAAGAATTTGTTCTGTTTGATGAGATTTGATCTCGTTTCTCCATGGACGAAAGATGAGGAGTAGAACTGACCCATTTCGTCCTTCTTTGGTGAGCATGGTGCCGCCTTGCCTGGCTATACTCGTCCGCTGCGCCATCGGACACTACACTTGTAAGGCTCGACCTAGTTCCGTTAGCAAACCTCGGGTCTTGTCTAGTCCTGGTTTCGCCATTGTAACCTTGAAGGTGCCTGTGTCTTCTCTCTGGCAAAGGCGGAGGCGCATCGGGGAACATGATGTTATCATAGACGTCAATGCTCTGCTGCATCAGCATGTTAGCCCCACCGCGAGCCGCCACCTCTGGTGCTGTCCTAGTAAGTACTTTTCCGTTTGCTTCCTGACTTTCCGAAGCCACTTCTGCCGTGGTTCCTTCTTCAGTTTCTCCTTCCTCTAACTCAGATCGTTCATTGTTCTTTTCTTTCAGACTTCTTTCGGTTGTTTGTCCAAAGTTCTCGTCAAAATCAGATTCCGATATTACCCTTCCAAACCGTTTCGATTTCTCGATTATCTTTCCCTCACTGCCATGAGTTATGGCCCTTCTTTGATCGCCATCTTGGCTTTGTTTTTGCATCAGCTCGTCGAGAACGGACTCATAAATATTGATGGTCTCTTTATCTGTGTTGATATCTTCAACAAGTGATCTTCTTTTCTCCCTCCTTTTCTTTTTCTCCGACTCATCTTCCTCATCTTCTTTTTTAGTTACCTCCGGAGATCCGCTATCCGGCTCCTCCTGTGGTATCTTATCGTCACCGTTATCTGTTTTGTCGTCATAACTCGCCTGAGAATCGAGTTTGTGTTCTGTGTCTTGTTTCTGTTTGAGGGAGATCTCTTCCAGCAGCTCTTCCCGGCTTCCAGCAAAGTTCCTGTTCAGCTCATGCTCGTTCACGATCAGGTCTTGTATAACCTTGACCCTTGCGCTGTCCTTAAGCGAGTCAGTGTCCGGCGGGCTAGTCCCCATCATGGCGGCGCTGTTGTCCAGACCTTCTCGATAACTCGCGCTCATTTTCTGCGGGAAGAGTTTCTCCTCCTCTGTCATCGCACATCTTTTATCGCTGATGACGACAGCCGAAGGTCTCCTCTCTGGCTTCTTTACCATGGCCGTGCAGTTCAAGTGAATCTTAAAATTACCCCCACAGCAAAGAGAGAACGCAGTATCATCTTCCAAGTTTTTCATGTTGTCCGGGGATTCTGGGAAATTAACGGTCATACTGTGGGAATCTGGACCACCTTCTGACGAATCTGAAGAAAGTCTTTGATACACTGGGAGGTTAACTTCTAAACTGCCCAGCTGTTTCCCTGTCGTTAGTGCCAACCCAGCTGCTTCCAGGTTGATATTTCTTGAGCTATCTGGTCCAGCCTTCCGTTTGTTTTCTCTCGCTGGCTGTCGCTGTTTTCGGATCCTGTTTCCGCTTTGTCGTCGGTCAAAACTGCCTCGGTTTTCTTCGTCACTTTCGCCTCGTCGTAGCGTGTGCTCAGAATCAGGTCACAGGTCTGCTCATTCAAAGCAGCAGGGGGAGAAGGTTCGGCCATTAGATCACCCGCGTTTGCCGCAGACTTTTCCAAAAGGAATTCTTTTGTTACTTCATCCCCGACTGTTTTATCGTATGGTAATTTTACGACAGTACTTTCATCTGAACTTTTAGTTTCATTTCGCAGCTCCTCCTGTCTAGTTTCTTCCTCTTCTCCGCTTTCATCTTGGAAAACAGTCTTCGATTCGGGGAATTCCCGTTCTGCATCTTGGGAACTCCCGGGCACGTGATCTGCATCGGAAATTCCCAGCTCTTCATGAATTTCTCTGACTATGACTGTCGCTTCAGAAGCCTCGATGGTCTCTGGACTTGCTTCTAAATTCTCTTGTACTACAGCGGGGATCTCAGTGTAATCGTTGACAGCGTCAATGTCTTCGATAAAGTCTGCGCAGAAAGATTCGGTTGCGTCGGATCTCACCAGCTGTTCGTTAATGTGCCTCGTTACAGATTCGAATCCGGAATCTTCGAGCCGACTGATATCGCTGTCAGTTTGATCTCCGCTCTTGACCAAGCTCTCGATTACTTCAATTGTCTCTTGAGTTACCAACTCTGGATCGATTACTTCAATAATGTCTTGTGTTACAAACTCCGGGTCGATTACTTCTTCAATAATGGCTGCATTTTTCTCATTGTAATAAATTTCAAGAGGGTTACCGCCACCAATATTTTGAGAACCTTCGTTAGAAGACTCCAGGTGCTTTGTATCAGAGAACTGACCATCGGGCACTGAATCAATATTTTTATTTGTATCCACTTCTATCTGTGATGCAGACAAATCGATTCCTTCGTTAGCTTCAGATCGCTCATCTGTTAATTCTCCCACTTCTGGTTTCGATAAAGTGAAATCGATATCGCCCGGCTTCTTGCTTTTGAAGCCCCTGAACAGAATCGCGGCTCTAGCGACCAGGTCGTACTCGTTTTCTTCGTCGATATCGATATTATCTGTGTGCAGCGTCTTGGAGCGCCATACTTTGCTTGAGCCCGCTGCCTTCTTCTTGACCGCTTGTTCCTTGAACACGTCTGCGGCTTTACTGAGCAAATCGAAAGCGTCATCGCATTCTTCTTTGTCTTTCTTTAAATCTAAGCTCTCTTGGATGGCTTCGTCGTCTTGAGAATAGCTCTTCCGTTGTTGTCTTCCGCTCTGAGAAACTGAAGCCCTCCATTTCTCCTCCATGTCCTTGCTTCCTTCCTCCGCCTTCTTCTTGGTCATGTACTTCGTCACCGACTGCATCTTGTTCAGAACCTTCCCGAACTTGGTAAAGGCCAGCCCCCGGTGCTTGCTGTCTTCAGAGTCCTCCGGGCTCTGTACATCTTGCTCCGGGTTGTCCTTTTTGAACTCCATAACGATGTTGTCAATGTCACATTCGTCACTGTCGCTTCCCGCCTGTTTGAACTCCTGGACTATGGTGTCTATGTCGCCGCCGTCACTGTCGGTGCTGCTTTCTGATTTCAGAGTTGCCTCACAAGGTCCAGCTGCCCCAGATGAGGGCACGCTTCCGTTTACTTCCCCATTAGAAGGGTCAGCTTGATGATGAACTTCGAATTCCCGTGTCTCGATAAGATTCGCCTGTTGAGTAATGTTTACCGACGGCTGTTGCGGCTTATAGTCTTCAATCGGATCCATGTTTTCCCTCGGTAAATCCGTGGATTTAGTAGTGGATTCATCCAGGGCTGTTGCTAAAGTATCCGCGTGGGCAGCACTGCTTAAATCGGGCTCCACGGCAACAGCAGCTTGCTCGTAGCTGGTCTCTGGCAGGCTCTGCAGGGATTCAGTGTACACTTCCTCGTATGGCACCAGATCTGGGGGGATAATGACGTTGACATTGTGGCTGAACTGTTTGCTTTGTTCAAGGAATCCCATATCCTCAGAAGGTGCCGTGTGTGATGGGTGTATGCTGGACAACGCCGCGGCTGTGGGAGAAATTATATTCTCTTCATCCTCTTCTCCGGCTGAGCAAACTTTTGATACGCTCGAACCAGAAGCAAGGACACAGGGCGCGCTCTCTGGTTCGGCTTTGCCCGGAGCTGAAATGCCCCTAACATCTGATGCTTTCGATGCTACGAGCGGTTTCTGCAGTCGACTCATTATGAAATCTGTGAAGGCCTGAGAGTAAGTTGGAGATTCAGCGCTTCTATTGTCGCTTTCTGTTGGATTTGCTTTTGGGATATTATCAGCTTTCTCACTCTCTGAATCAGTAACCAAAGTCTCAGTAGAATACCCGGAAGCAGATGTACTGGAAGAGGCAAAAGAAGTCTTCGCAACGGCCGATTTGGAAAAGGCAGATTCCCTGTCTTTGACGGCCAGTTCATCTCTGGCCAAGACATTTGGAGAAGATGCAGCATCGATCTCCACCAGATCTCCTAAAACGGGGGTGCCTTCTTTTGGCTCGCTCTTGCTCTCTGGAAGTTCCCGCATTTCACTCGAAAAAGGATTGAAATGGGAAAGCTCGTCCTCGGATTTCATGCTTGTTTGCGAGCTAATGAATGCTTTAGCAGTTTCCATTGGTAATGACGATCTCCTCTGGGGACATTCTTGATCAATGTCCACGGACTGGGAAGCGGTGAAGATATGCTGGAGGCTTTGGTCAAATGCTTTTGCTCTAACTACGGGCAAGGACTGACGCCGAGTTCTCTTGTCTATTTCGTTCTTTCTGAACTCAATGGACAAGGGGCTTCTAACTGGCTTCTCTGGTGGTTTTCGCAGTATACCTGATTTATTGTTGCCCAAAGCATGAAGACTTTCATTGGAGAAATGGACCAGAATAGAATCGGTAGATGTGCTTTCTGTTAAGGTATCCAGATGACTAACGTGCTCAAAATGGCGGTGTGACAACGGTTCTGACTGCGTATTCATCGCAGACATGGAGATGAGCACATCATCCAGCTGGTCTAAAATAGAACTGTCTTGAGACAAGTTCACCTTCATGGACTCTCGCGAGACACTTCCTCGAGACGAGTCGCCACTGTCTTCAGAGATATGAAACTGTTTTTGCAGCAGAATGTCTTTTGAGATACACTGAGAATGATCTGGAAGTTCTTGGAGTTGGCTGGTGTCTGTGCTGGACAATTCTGAGACGTTAAATGCGTCACTACCTGTATCAGTGCTAAGTAGTGCATCTTCTTCAAACTTCCTGGCATCCAACTCGTGTCCTGAAGCACTGTCACTTTCAGCGTTGTCACTTAACTTTCTCTCTCCGCTGGTGCCAGACTCGAGTGTCTTGTCCTCACCGTCGTTCGCTTGTTCTCTGTCCTCAGCATCCTCAAGTGAGGACACAGTTGTACTGAAGACAGTATAGAAGGATGAGGTGAAGTGATCGTTCTTGGCCCGGAGCACTTGATCATGACGCTTCTCAGAGTCCAGTTTCATCTGCTGGTAAGAACCAGCTGTATTATTATCATCCCGTGATTGGACATCGTCTTTACTTAAATCGCTAACGCCAGCCTCACCAAAAGGCGACGTAATTCCACCGTAAACAAAATCCAGCTCTGCGCTATCAACTTTCTGAACTCTAACAGTTTTATAAGACTCCATGGACAAACTCTGAGTGACTTGATTAATCTCTGCTCCCTCCTTTGAAACAAGCGTCTCTTCACCCGGAGATCTCTTCAGGGCAGCAGGTCTAGCCAAAGGAGTTATGGTGTCTAGTAAGTTGTCATCAAAAGCGAATAAATCCACAGCTTTCGTAACCGAAGCTTCAGGTATCTCTGAGCCCCCAACAATTTGACCCTCGACCTCCATCTCGTTGTTTTGATATTTCCCAGGAGCTTCTGTCCTAGGTTGTGGACTGTCGTGACTGCTCGCATCCACCGAACGCGACAGCTCAGCTACTTCGAAACTTCGCGTGAACAAATGAGGAATTTCCATGGACTCCTCCATGGAAAAAGTCGCAGCTCCGCCCTCTGAGTATGCTTTTGCGTGATCTCGCTTCCTTTGTATGTCTTCGTCTCTTATGGCCGCGTAGGGATCACTGCGTACCTTAGTCAGCTCACTCTTGGCCCTGTCTATGTGTGGGCGTTGTTCGTGCTTTCCTAAATGAGATCCTTGGGGACTTCTAAGAGGCTTTTGGTCCAGGTCGTCTGTATCAGATCTTAACGGACCCTGAATATCTGATAAAATATTTGACCTCTTGTCTCGTGATGTATCTTCTAAGTTATCTATCGCTTTCACATTTGCTCCACTTAGGTCAGATATGCTCCCAGGACTGACAGAAACAGGGGTGTCCTTCCCTTTTACTGTCCAGTTTTCATTAGTGGGGTCAGCGAAGGTTAACTCACTCGACTTTGAGAAATCGTCTCTCGTTTCATTCACACGTGAAAGAAAATCATCTGTTTCATCAATCTTCTTCAGGCTCTCATCAATAGATTGTCTATTTCGAAGCAGAAACTGGCTCAGCGCCACAAAAACGCTTTGGTTTCTTTCACCTGATCCTCTCCGCCTTCCGTAGTCCGAGATAAAGTCATCCCCTTCTCCGAAGTCGTAGTCTTGCCTCTGCAGGCTCCCACGACAGTTCCACACGTCGCTAGACTCCAGAGCCGCTCGCTCGTAAACGTCCCGGCTATGAGACCTTGTTGTTATCCCCGGGTAAGCAAGGCCGTACTTTTCAGCGATGTCCTGCTTAAAAGGATTGGAGCTTGACATGAGCTCAAACTCCTGCGGGGTCAGCGGGGTACTTCTCTTGCTCACAGTTTCATCAGAGTCCAGGGAGTACAGGCGGGTCACCGACGTGACGTCTCCCGCGGGAAATGTGTCCCAGAGAGGATCGACGCAAGAACTTGTCTGGGTTTCCGGGCTCATCCCCTCCATGGACGTTATTTTTTTTGGGGGGGTTCAGAGAAACTTTTCTCACATCGTCTGGTTCATCGATGATACAACGGAGATGAGAACTGATTTACTGTCATGGCTTGCTCTCCCCGGAGAGAGAATGGTGGCGCGGGATAAGGTTTAAAGCCATTATGATTTAAGACATTCAGAGCCTTGGTAATCCATAAAAGGGGGGGTTTATTTTACAAGATTAATAATCCATCTTCAGAAAAGTCTACTTCCATTATACAGTCAAGTGAGCTTGCGACACTAATACCATGAACTATAATCCAGCACTGTATAGAATAACATTCACCGTTTTGATATAAATCCATCTGTGGTTCACGAATTGAGGCATACGTCCCCTTAGATTGTTGTGTTGTACTTCAGATTTCTCTCACGAGATTTCTGAAAAAAATGAATTAAAATAAATGAGATTGAATTGAGGCTATAAACTATCACTGTTCATTTCCATAGACCTCGTTAGTTTATTTTGAGCTAAGAATACAATGTGCAAGAACGGGGCTAAAAACTCTTAAGCCTTATAACAGATCATTATTTCCACATCTGGGGTCCCAGCAAACCCCCCGGAATCCGTAAAGGGCCATTTTGAGGCCCATATAGCAGGTCTTGTTTCACACTCATAGCCCCACTCAGCGCTTTCTCATTGTTGAGATCTCTACAGCAGCTCACACTCCGTGCGAATCAGCTGGAAAAGAAATGAGTGACAGACAACCTCATGTAGCTCTACCGTGATGAAGAACGGTGAACATGAAAGGAGGAGGAGGGGGGAATGTTCAGGAACTTCTAATGTCACTCCAAAAGTCTTAGCAATGATGGCCTTAACTCTTAACCTACTAAACAATAAAACATGAAACACAAACAGTTTTTACTATCAAACATGACAGACTCCAGATTAAAATCCCACGTCAATTTTTAATAGAGTTTGGAATTGAAAATTGTAAAGTCCTAGCAACGAAATTAATTTTTTTTTTATTACTGTACCAGGCAGTTTCTTTCTCTTAACTATTCATTTATTTAACTCTGTTTAAACAGCTGACTGTAGTCACAAAATTAAATAACAAGAATGTCACAACGCCCCATAACGAACCAACAGCCTCTAATCCAGTACAAAAAAAATCACCAGAAAGAACTAACAACAAAATTCCCCAGCAAAATTATTTATGCCATGGTAAGTTGTCTCATTTACACCTGTGGTACCTTCTACTCTCACCTGGACAGCCAAGGACCAGGAGAATTAGGGCCGTCCTATTGAGAGGTTCACAAGGATTTTACGATTTTGAATTTTTTTTAAAAAATTGCACAATTATTTCACAATAATATTTCACAACATGGACTGAATAATATGAAAGACAAATACCAGACTTTAGGAAAGTGGAACTGACAGGTACTAGACATTAGTTAAGTGAGAGTGACAGGTACTAGACGTGAGTAAAGTGAGAGTGACAGGTACTAGACATTAGTTAAGTGAGATTGACAGGTACTAGACATTAGTTAAGTGAGAGTGACAGGTGTTAAATATTAGTTAAGTGGGAGTGACAGGTGCTAGACGTTAGTTAAGTGAGACTGACAGATACGAGACATTAACTAGGTGAGACAGACGTGTACTATACGTTATTTAAGTGAGAGTGACAGCTACTAGACGTTAGTTAGGCCATACTGATGGACACTAGTCAAAAAGTAATCTTAAAATCTGTATATATATATATATATATATACAGTTTATAAAACAAGACGACTTCATCAGTTTGAATGGCATCATCATGAACGCGGGCATGATGACTTTTAGAAGTACTGTGTGTTAAACAAGTCCCAGCAATGCGTTAGTTTTTTTTTTGCTGACTTTCTGGATGACTTAAGTTTTCTACATAGACAGTCATCACTAGATATCACCAGAGAATATACTATATTCAAAATGCAAAGGGTATATAGAGAGAGGGGAAAGAGAGAGAGGTGAGAGAGATAGACAGAGATGTAGGCTGGGGAAAGAAAGAGTGCAGAAAATAGAGAGAGCACGAAGGAGAGAATGAATGAGAGAGAGAGAGAGAGAAAGGTGAGAGAGATGGAAAGAGAGAGAGGTTGACTGGGGAAAGAAAGAGTGCGCGAAAGAGAGAGAGAGCACGAGGAGAGAAAGAAAGAAAGAGAAAAAGAAGGAGAGGAAGAATGAGAGAGAAGGAAAGAGAGAGAGAATGAGAGAGATAAAGAGAGAGAAAGCAAGTCTATTAAAGGAATGAGCCACAAAAGAAGTAAAAAAAAATAATTGTAGATTGTCGCTTGAAAAATAAC
The DNA here is from genome assembly GCA_009760885.1 of Achatina immaculata. NCBI lineage: Eukaryota > Metazoa > Mollusca > Gastropoda > Stylommatophora > Achatinidae > Lissachatina > Lissachatina immaculata. The sequence goes on along the minus strand of CM019714.1, from coordinate 9,527,386 downwards.
TGCCTTTTTTGTTTCTCTTCATAAAACTTACAACAGCATATAGCTACTTCACTATCTACCATTGGACGTAAGAGCACGCATCTTTACGCTTCTTACATTAAATCCATAGTTTCTTTTTAACACTTTGCAAATTTCGAAACGTCGACTCCAGCTCGATCAAGGAAATTTCCTTACAGACACACTCCTCATTCAGTCCTGGCACATTTCTTCTATTTTCGTGGCAAAGATGAGGTTAGATTTTGATCAGAATTAGTGGCACTGTAGACTAAATGTTTACGAAGAATTAGACAAATATTTTGGCCAAACACCATAAGAAATAACATCTTGTTGGCAGAAATGCAGATGAAGCCACTGACAGCAATTATTGAGGAAAGACGCTGGCGATGGTTGGGACATGTGCTCCGAATGACTGACAACTCACTTCCAAAAATAGCACTAAGATGGACACCACAGGGGAACAGAAGTAAGGGTAGACCAAAGGAGACACGGAGAAGAACAACAGAAAGGATGTTGAGCAATAGAGGGCTCACCTGGGCAAGAGCAGAAAAAAAAGGCAAAGGACAGGCATTTGTGGAAAACCTTTGCCGAAGCCCCATGTGCTCTGTGCACTTAAGGTTCAGAGAGAGAGAGAGAGAGAAAGAGAGAGAGAGAGAGGAAGAAAAAGAGAGAGAGGGAGAGAGAGAGACTCGCTGAGGTCTAGCGTCACGCCTACCGCTTGACCTCCTGTCGACATGATCAGATCACTTAATGAAGTGAAGTTTCGTGTCAAAAATTAATAGTTTTACGTTTCTTGCTATCTTATCTTATATCTTATATCCTTCCCGTGCCGTTAGACGTCACATAGGGCTCGCAAAGTAGTTCGCCAATTATTCCTGTCTTCGGCGAGTCTTTCAACCTCATCAAAGGATTTTATGCCTGTTAACTTGGCCTCTCTTAATAATGTTCTCTTCAGAGTTTCACGCGGTCTGCCCCTTTTTCTTCGGCCTGTTGTGTTCCACTTGATAGCTTGTTTTGGGATTCTCTGCTCATTTCTTCTCATCAAGTGGCCAACATATGTCCATCTCCTTTTCCTGATCACCCGTGAGACTGGTTGTTGTTCAGTCATCTGTCTTATCTCTGCATTGTTCTTGAATTCATTCCACTTGATGCCGAGTATTTTCCTTAGGCATTTGTTTTCAAAAGAGTCTAATTTCTTTTCTATTTCTTTAGTTGTTTTCCAGCTTTCGCATGCATAAATGAGGGTGGATATTACATTTGAATTGAATAGTCTTAACTTGGTTTTTGTGCTTATAACTTTTGAATTCCATATGTTCTCAAGATTCTTGAAGATTGATGCTGCTTTTGCAATTCTGATCCTAACTTCCTTTCTAGTGTCACCATCCTGGTCTATGTAGCTGCCAAGGTATGCAAATTGATTGACTTCTTCAATATCTGTCCCTTCTATGTGTATTTTTCCATTTTGATTGATGGGAATTTTCATTATTTTTGTTTTGTCCTTGTTAATTTCAAGTCCTATTTTGCTAGCCAGTGAAGATAGGCTATCTGTTTTTTCTTGCATGGAATTCACATTATTACTGATAAGAGTTATGTCATCAGCAAAATCAAGATCTTCTAGTTGGGTCCCATGTACCCAGTCAATACCTGTGTTACCTGTGCAGCATTTTTTCATTATGAAGTCTATTGTAATCCCAAAAAGTAAAGGAGACAGTATACATCCTTGTTTCACGCCTGTTTCAATCTGGAACCATTCACTCATCCCTTCTTCTGTCTTGACTGCACAACCATATCCATTGTATAAGTCCTTAATGATGTTGACAATTTTAGATGGTATTCCATATAGACATAAAATTCTCCATAATGAATCTCTGTGTATGCTATCAAATGCCTTCTTAAAATCTATGAAATTCAGTATTAATGGTTTCTGCTTTTCAATATGTTCTTCAAGTATTATTCTGAGAGTAAAGATCTGGTCGAGACAGCTTCTCCCTTTTCGAAATCCTGCTTGTTCTTCTCTCATTGCAGTATCCACTATATCTTTGAGTCTATTCAAAATGACCTTGCAAAATACTTTTGACACAACTGATATTAAGGTTACTCCTCTCCAGTTGTTACAGTCACTAAGGTTGCCCTTTTTTGGTATTTTCACAATGATTCCATTCTTGCTATCTGATACCACTAAATGTATCACTGTCTATTTACACATTGTTAACTTTCACAAAATATGTATTAAACTGTGTAGTTATGAGAAGACAATGAGTGGTCTTTCCTTTTATACACTTTTAAGTTCTCGTACTGTTATAATGCAGTCTCGTTTTAGGAAGCCGCAGTAATTTTATTCATTCATTCATTAGCATGTCCCTTGCGAATCTTTGCCTACCTAACAGCTCAATTGTAGGCCTCTCGGTTGTAAGCAAGATGTCCTGTTGCTGATGCGTCCATTCGCAGATAATCAACAGTGTCCTGCAGCCATCTTCACCTTGGTCTTTCTCTACTTTTCCCATTATGTATCCTTCCAAGACTGTCTTCTCCAAACTCTCATGACGTTTAATATGTCCAAAATATTCAAGTTTTCTCTTTTTAATTTTCTTTACTAGCCGACCTTCTTCAGTATTACATTCTTGTAGTATAGATAGTAAGGACATATTTGTTCTCTTTTGTGTCCATGGTAACTGAAGGACTCTTCTATAGCATTTACATTCAAAGGCATTTGTGTCATTCTCTGCTATCAGTTATTTTTTAAAGAAAATGGAAAGAGAAAAGAGTTTTGATGCCCTGGAAGCCAACAGCTTCTTAACTTTGAAGGAAAACAAAAGACAAGACACTGAAAGAATTTGTATCTCTTATTATTAAAACTGCACTGCCTGTTTCAGTTGGTGGAAGATGAAATGTTTGATGAGTGTGTCGAGGTAAAGTGTTGTTTAAACCGCCAGTAGAACTCTGACAGACCAAAGGTGGGTTGTTGAAAAGTCCTCACAATTAATCAAGAACCGTTTACCTTTTTCTGATGTACTGGAGTTCTTTTCCTGCCTTCCTGATAACTGATACTTTCTCTTAAAAGGCATATGTCCCCTATATCACATAGGCTACTAAAAAAACTAACCTCTATGTACCTCGTATATAACATAGGCTGCTAACAAAACTAACCCCTATGTATATCACACAGGCTGCTAACAAAACTAAACTCTATAACGCACAGGCGGTTAACAAAACTAACCTCTATGTATATCACACAGGTCACTAACATAACTTACCTTTATGTATATCACACAGGCTACTAACAAAACTAACCTATATATATATATATATATATATATATATATATATATATATATACATATATATATCACACAGGCTACTAACAAAACTAACTTCTATGTACAGGGTCCGGCATAAAGCATAGATGGATTTTTTAAATGGAAAATAAATAAGGGCCATACATTTTTTTGGTAAAAAAGAGAAATAAAACTCAGAAAAGTGGGTATTTTTATTATTAGTGAAATTCATATTTAGGTTTTGAAAATTACGCCGGTTAGATGCCCGCCATTACATTTGATACATTCAGCCAGGCGTCTGGAAAATTCCTGCATAACATCATTTAACATGTTCAAAGGGATATTTTGAATGCAGTGTCGGATTTGATCATTTAGGTCTGCAATTGACCGTAGTCGACTAGCATACACCGTGTTCTTGAGGTATCTCCATAAAAAGAAATCTGCGGCTGATAAATCTGGTGACCTTGCCGGCCAATGAATATCCACAAATCTGGAAATAAGACGACTGGGAAATGCTTGTCGCAGCATGGCCATGGACTGACAGGCTGTGTAGGCAGCTGCTCCATCTTGTTGAAACCATATTAGTCTCTTATTCGATTGGCCAAGTCTGGAATGAAGTATTAAGTTAGCATCTGGACAGAAAGATCACTATTAACAGTAAGAGGATGCCAGGTGCCAAAGCGTTCCTAACAGCTGATCGCCGAGGGCTACTCAGCAATGTGTTGTGGACTTCTCGAATTCGTTCAGGTGTCTGCTGAGTTCTTGGACGACTTGTAGACTTGTTATTAAGGCAATTAGCAGTTTCATTAAATTGTTTGACCCACCTCAAAATTGTTTTGTCCTCCGATCGGGAACATTATCACGGGGATGCAACTCAAAATGACGACGAATCTTTCGTTGTACAGTAATAGACGATTCTCCACTTTTAAAATAAGTTTCAACGGTGAATGCGCGATGTTGTGTTTGCCAAGAAGCCATTGTTAAAAATGACCGTTTGTCTGCTTCATCTCATTTTTTGTTCACACGTATTCAGTTTCTGCGCACTACGTCAGTTAAATCCAGCCATGCTTTATGATGGACGCTGTATATCACACAGGCAGCTAACAAAACTAAACTCTATGTATATCACACAGGCTACTAACAAAACTAACCTCTATTTATATCACACAGGCAGCTAACAAAACTAATCTCTATGTATATCACACAGGCCACTAACATAACTTACTTCTATGTATATCACACATGCTGCTAACAAAACTAATCCCTATGTATATCACACAGGCCACTAACAAAACTCGACGTGTTGTGGACACAGTGTTTCTCAACCTCTTTTTCCGGCGGAACCCCTGCATTAAATTATTGACCGTCGCTCATTTTCTTGCTTCATATACCCAATCTCTCCTCCCAGACAATACCGCCAGCTCCCCCTCCTTCTCCCTACACCATAATCTATGCCCGTTCTAACACTAGTGTAGACAGAAAAATAAATTAGTTTATCTAGTAGAGCCACCCCCCCCCCTTTCGCCAAAAAAGAGTAAAAATAAACGTATAGTATACAAAATGTTAACCAGGTATAGGTTGTGGTACAATGTCATGTACAAGAGTAGGTTATTTCCCCTTGTAGATAACTAAAAACGACACTTTAACCAACCGTCTTGGACAAAAAACAAAAGGCTTGTACTTATACCCTAGGGTTCCACGAGAATTACTTGGGAGGGTTTACTCAGTCACGATCTTTGGCGAAACCCCTTCAGATCCATCCTGGAACCCTAGAGCTCCATGGCTGAGAAACCTTGTTCTGAGAAAAACAAAAAATCGCTGCTAGTATCCGTGATAAACCTTAATGAAACTTCTTTTGAGGTTTTAGAATACTCTGTTGACAAGGAAAGACGTTCATGAGAAACTTAACGCCGCAGAAACGTAACAGATTTGATTCTTGGCAATTTTAAAGTAGAGATGATGATAGTTTCATCTTAACAATCACTTTAAACACCTGCCAGATCCCAGAACACATCCTGTAAATCTTCACTCCCTACGGAGATTTTAGAATCCAGACCATTGTAAGTTGAGAGAGAGAGAGAAAGAGAGAGAGGAGAGAGAGAGAAAATAATGGACTGATAGGAGTAATGGACTAACACAAGCAGTGGACTGACAGAAGTAATAGACTGACAGAAGTAATGGACTGATAGAATTAATGGACTGACAGAAGTAATGGTCTGACAGAAGTAATGGACTGATAGAATTAATGGACTAACAAAAGTAATGGACTGATAGAAGTAATAGACTGATAGAAGTAATGGACTAACACAAGCAGTGGACTAACAAAAGTAATAGACTGACAGAATTAATGGACTGATAGAAGTAATGGACTGATAGAATTAATGGACTGATAGAAGTAATGGACTGATAGAATTAATGGACTGATAGAAGTAACGGACTGACAGAAGTAATGGTCTGACACAAGTAACGGACTGACAAAAGTAATGGACTGACAGAAGTAATGGTCTGACACAAGTAATGGACTGACAACATGGACTTTTGAGGGCTATGAAAAGAGCACGGATGGTAAAACTGTGGGGAAACACATAAAAGACTCCTGCTGACGGTGAGACTGACGGAGGCAACCCGTCTTCTTGTCTCAGTGAATGAGCATTATGAAACTGAACACAAAAGAAGTAACTTCTAGCTTTTCGGTATATAGTAGATTTCTATTGAACTGTTTTTCATATGATCTGAATAAGAAACAGTTTTCTTTCTTCTTCCTCCTCTTCCTCCTCCTTCTTCTACTTCTTCTACTTCTTCTTCTTCATCTTTGTCCCGAAGTTTGGGACGTTATCTGTGTGTTGGCGATAAGCACAGAGAATGAATCAAACAGACCATAAAACTCGAGTATAGTTTACCGACTGTCCGGTCAAACATACCCGCATATATTTGTTCATGCTTTTGTCTCCCAGGAAATGCCAGCAGGAAGGTCTTGGCAGCCGATGCTGTGGAAGTGTTGGAGCGCGAACATCGCGTGGAACAGGAAACGGACTTGCCGCTGCAAGATCGTAGAAGCGGAATGAAGCTAAAAATCTGGAAAATGTACAATGCTTCTTTAGCAAACTCCGCGGCCGTGGGTGAAGAATGAATTCCAAAGGACTAATGAAGAATGTGTGAAAATGAGCAGGGGAGAAACAGAGCAGTCTTGTTAAAAATAGGGCAGAGACAATGTACTTTCATAAGACATGAAATGAGAAAAAGAGCAGTTGGTGGGGGTGGGGGGCATTGAAAATATTGTGACAACAGGAAGAATATAGAATATTTAATAATATAATACATAGAATATAGAATATATAGAATATACAATATATAAGAATATTGAATATATAATATATAGAATATATAATATATAAAGATATAGAATATATAATATATAGAAATATAATATATAAGAATATAGAATATATAATATATAAGAATATAGAATATATAATATATAGAAATATAATATATAAGAATATAGAATATATAATATATAAGAATATAGAATATATAATAAATAGAAATATAATATATAAGAATATAGGATATATAATATATAAGACCATAGAATATAGAGGGAAGAAGTGCCAGGGGAAGGCCGAGAGAAATGATTGATACTGGGTACTCCGACGGTATTGTGTGAGATTAGACCACCAAATCAACTGATGGTCTGCTTTGTTGTTTATCTTGATGTCTGAAACTTTTGGTTCCAGTGCATATTCTTTGCCATGCGGGGAAAAAAAAATTATTACGTTTGGGAATAGTGGCCGAGTAAATCAGGTACAAACGTCTGACGTAAAGGTGAAGCTTCTACAAAGAAAGTGGAAGACTGTCTTCCAAAGAACGAGAATCATGGACTTTGAACCCAAGCAACGGGAAAGAAGATCACATTCTCCGAACTGAAATATTACAGAATAGCCTTCAGAGTATCGTGGGAGAAACGAGAAGAGAGAGGTCGGTCACCAAAGCACCCAGGCTGGGGGTGGGGGGTGGGGGCTGGATGTAGGAGATAACATATTACGTTAAATATTCCATTATGTAAAGTGAATCGAAGAGCCCTATCAAAGAGTCTATTTGCTTTCTCCTTCCCCGAAAACCACCTCTCCCCTCCTCCTTTTTTCAGCACTGGAAGTTATAGGAATAAAAACGCAAGACAAGGTAAAGAAGGTCGCCATTTTGTTTATTTTAAACGACATAACGGCCGTAGAGAGAACAACAACAGAAGACACTGCTCATAGAAGCCAGCATGTCAGCACCTGCGTAATCTAGAACCAGTCATTTGCATGTCCCTTGCTGAACTTTGCTTCCCTAACAAATCTCCTGTAGGCCTCTCGGTTGTAAGCAAGATGCTCTGCTACTGACGCATCCATTTGCAGATCATCAACTATGTCCTGTAGCCATCTTCGCCTTGGTCTTCCTCTCTTTTTTCCCAACATGTATCCTTCCAAGACGGTCTTCTCTAAATTCTCATGACTTTTAATATGTCCAAAATATTTAAGAACGAGAGAAAAGAGGAAAAAAAAACACAGGAGAAAATATGAAGGATGTAAACAAAGAAACCGCCACAGAAGAAAGTCACCACGGGTTCACCAGAACATTCTAAGAGATAAACTTCCACAGCCTGAGACAGAAGGTCCATGGAAAGAAAACATTTTCAGGGACTAAGGACCAACCAATAAACAGATTTGCTGGAGTAAAAATAAATGTTACAGTTACCTGGCTTCTGTTTCTCGCTTTAACTTTAATGACTGCTGCTGTTCTCAGGTTGGGTCCACAGCCAACAACAACAACAACAACAAATTAAAAACCACTGATCCAGATGTTGAAATAAAATATTTTTAAACGTTCTTTAAATCACACAGCTTCACCAGGACTGCTCTATGCCCACAGCTTTCAACAGCGAGCACAAACAACAGAAGTATATGTCAAGGAGGAAAAAAACAATTGTACAAGGGAATTAACCACCTTTTTTTCAAATAAAGGGAGTTAAATTCAGAAATAAAGTGCAGAAATTGATTACTAGCACAAGGGCAGTAGACAACAGTATTTTTCAATACTGAAGTATTCAGTATACATGCAGTCACTCTGGTTCCTTTGATCTACAGCCGTGAAAGAGTATTTTATGTATTTTATTATGTGTGAATAATCTTAATTATAAAGAGCATTCATTTATGAAAATGTGGAAATGTTGAATTTCTTTTATATTATTAAGAGATTTTTTTCCTTTTATCATTTGCATTCTCTCCCCCTTCCCCCCACCTTTAAAATTACAGATGTTCTATCTATCTATCTATCTATCTATCTATCTATCTATCTATCTATCTATCTATCTATCTACCTGCCTATCTATCTATCTATCTATCTATCTATCTATCTATCTATCTATCTATCTATATCTATCTATCTATCTATCTACCTATCTATCTATCTACCTATCTATCTATCTACCTACCTACCTATCTATCTATCTACCTATCTACCTACCTACCTATCTATCTATCTATCGTTCGGTTTTCTTTTTTGCGGGGAATCGAATCTTTCTGGTACCCGTTTAGCAAAGTCAGGGTACCGGTTCCCGAAACTGATTTCTCGAGTTATTTCCCTTGGTAAATGGAATCTATGATTTGCATTTATAATACAACCGGCAATTTCCCCATAATCTTTCATATGTCTCCACTCAGAACTTATATTAGATTTTTGAGTCATTGTTTACACATAAAGTTTACCGTAAAGCACACCGAACCGCAGTGAAAAGAGTAAACCTAGAAACAGTGACTGAATAAGAAAAAAAAATACAAACTTATGTTAAAAACTATTTTATAAGAGGAGGCTATTATGTACATCGACGTTATGAATGCTATTTTTGTCGAGCAAGTAAAAGTACCTCAGATGAACGTTAATTTTGTCGAGGAGGTAAAAGTGCCTCAGATGAACGTTAATTTTATCGACCAGGTAAAAGTGCCTCAGTTGATCATTATTTTTGTCCAGCGCATAAAACGTGTCTCAAAAAGGTAAAAGGTAAAGGTAATCCTGTCATGCCTTAGAGGCACATAGGGATATGGTGTTAGTGCCCATATTTTCCTTGACCTGTCAGCACACTAGAGGGTGATATGGTCAGTATCACGCCTGGCCGCCTCTCCTTCCCCAACGCCAGAAGAAGTCGGGTACCCATTTCTACAGCTGGGTGACTGGGGTGCCTCCAGCCGGATTCGAAACCCCGACCTTCGCCATGAGAGACCAGCGCACTAACCACTTCGCCACTCAGACACCCAAAACGTGTCTCAGAACAACGTTAATTTAATCGAGCGCATAAAAGTGCCTCAGAGTAACTTTTTTTTTTGTCGAGCACGTAACAATGCCTCAAGAAACGCTAACCAGGTCCTAGAGTCAACAACAACAACAACAACAACAACACACACATACACCTGCAACATCTACCCGTCACAGAAACTCACAAAGGGAGAGCACCCAAAGAATATTCCCATTGTCTTAAGAAGCGAATCTAATAACTCATATATGAGCCCTCTAGCCTGTGGTGTTTGAAAACATCACCCTCTAGCTTACGATGTTTGACAACATCACCCTCTAGCTTACGATGTTTGACAACATCACCCTTTAGCTTGCAGTGCCTGACCACATCACCCTGTAGCTTACGGTGTTTAACAACATCACCCTCTAGCTTATGGTGTTTAACAACATCACCCTCTAGCTTATGGTGTTTAACAACATCACCCTCTAGCTTGCAGTGTCTGACCACACCACCCTGCAGCTTACGGTGTTTAACAACATCACCCTCTAGCTTATGGTGTTTAACAACATCACCCTATAGCTTACGGTGTTTATCAACATCACCCTCTAGCTTACGGTGTTTAACAACATCACCCTCTAGCTTGCAGTATCTGACCACACCACCCTGCAGCTTACGGTGTTTAACAACATCACCCTCTAGCTTGCAGTGTTTGACAACATCACCCTCTAGCCTGTGGCGTCTGACCACATTAACCTCTAGCCTGTGGTGTCTGACCACATCACCCGCTTGCGTGTGGTGTCTGACCACATCACCCTCTACCGTGTGGTCGGGTGTAGGAAAGTATGGACACTAACACCGATCTCCCCTGTCTGCGTGTATAGAAGCACAAGGTCCTTATTAACTCGTATCCTTGTTGCTGCTGATGCTAAAGATGCGAGGGAAACTCAGTTGCTAAACGCTTAAGACCATTCAACTTGCATTTCTGAATTAAGTTGCAGGAATAGAGAACATCCTCAAGTTCAGTTTCAGTGCGGTTTTGGCATCACAGCTAAGCGAGAATATCCCATAATTTCTCCGCCGCCTGTGCCAGTCACATCTCCTGGAATGCATGAACCGCCCCCACTCTCGTGTCTTTGCTCAATGACAAAAAGTGATCCGTGCACGATGAATGAGTACACCTCCGCCAAAATAACTTCAGTAGGGAGGCACTCACAGCCAGCTCTGAGCAGCTACACGGCGCCAAGCTTCCAAGAACACAGAGGAATGCATCGGCCATAGACGTCAATGTCATTCACAATACCGACCATTGTCAGGGAAATCCATGGCCCCCTGAAAGTCACAGCCCACAGTGACGCCTCGAGCGCTTAACTCAGTAGCTAGGGCGCCAAGCCGGGCTCCCAACCCCACATACAACGCAAAACTGGCGCAGACAAAGCGCAGAGAAAGGCAAACAAAAACACAATCTACAACGGTCACATTCGCCCTTCCTCTATGTTAGAACCAGAAGTCAGAAAGAACAGAACCACTGAATCCATAGGTTACCTCCAAAAAAAAAAAATAGAACCAAAGAAAGGTTCCCGGACCATGATCACAGGATAGAGTGTCATCATCATCATCATCATCATCATCATCATCGCCTTTCAGCACGTAAAAATGAACGTCATACCCTACGAATAAAGGCCCTCCAGTCATCCCTGTTCTTGGAATTATTCTCTGCTTCCTTCCATATGTATCCCTTGTCTCTGAGCATTGTCATACGTTCTCTTCTCTAAGTAAGTCTAGGTCTTCCTCGTTTTCTGTTTCCTTTGTAATTCCATGTCAGCGCCTGTCTTGCTATGCTGATCTCGGATTTCCTCAGAGTGTGGCCAATCCACCTCCACTTCCTAGATATGATTTGTAGGTTCATTGGTTCTTGTCCAAGAGTGTTATTTTGGAATGGGGGGGGGGGGCCTCAAGGACATCAAGTCTACATATTCTGGAGTGAAATATACGCCAGACACATAGCTATCACTATAGATCTATAGTAACTGGGCTTCTACTGGGCTTGCAAGACGGATTGGCGGGAAGGATTACGTTTCCTGCAAGCCCCTTGGCAATCTATGCTGAGAAAGCCCTTCTCGAGCTAACCACCCTTTCTGTAACTCTTTCGATCAGCTCCAAAGGAAAAACCTCATACGTCTGGAAATCTTGAAGTTATGGAAGAACAAATTTACTGAAACCTTGGTTTACTCCAGGAGGCTTACTGGGCGCTGAATGTTGTCACCGATCGCCGACCAAGGAGATGGATGGATGACCCCTATGAAAGAACCTTAACTCCACTTTACTATCTCTCCCTTCTGATTTTTTTCTATCACGGTTTACTCCCCTAGTTCTTAACTCCCCCTGCCCTTGCCCTATAGGGCATGGACTTTAAGAGCTACGGGTAACATTAGCTACTGCCATACTGACCTGACATAACCTGGTCCCGGATGCAAGATGTATGTACGTAACATACAACAAGTAATAAACAAGCATTCAATCTTGTATCAAACGTCATCTTTTAGCATTTGTATCGTTGGCATTCCCTGAAACTAGGGCTGGGTATCGGGCATATCGCGGTTAAATAATGAATATCGATTTCTTGTTTTTTTGCGATAATCCCCGCTGGAAGAGGGACAATTGTCAATCTGATATCGATACCACTTTTTTATGTATGATTTACATCACTCCTGGTGCATTTGAATGAAGCTTTTTTTTTCCTCCAACAGAGTAATGAATTCTTGTATCGATACTAACAATGTATTCTTTCTGCCATCGTTTCTTTCTCTTCTAGACTCTCTCTCTCTGAACCTTAAGTGCCCAGGGCACATGGGGCTTCCGCAAGGGTTTTCCACAAATGCCTGTCTTTTGCCTTTTTTTCTGCTCTTGCCCAGGTGAGCCCTCTATTGCTCAACATCCTTTCTGTTGTTCTTCTCCATGTCTCTTTTGGTCTACCCTTACTTCTGCTCCCCTGTGGTGTCCATCTTAGTGCTATTTTTTCTAGACTACCTTTGAATAATAATGAAAGATTTCTATCCTGATTTCAGCTTCCTTCCCCCCCCCCCCTGCCACGTAGTCAAGTCTATGGCCTTAATCTGGTGCTTGTTTTATTTTTTGTCTGGCCATATTCATGTCAAAGGCACATTTTGACTGAATTTTATGTTCGGTTCTGGTAAGCGTCTGCAATCACGTATCCTCCATTCTTGCAGACTTCCTGGTGTTCCAGGAGCAGTTTCTGGACCTCTCCTTTCCTGTGCCACCTGATCAGCCTATTCAGATACTGTCTGCTCTTGGCCTCTTCTCTTCTATTTCGGCACTCTAAGCTTTAGGAAACTAGCAACAACACAAAGGTTAAAGGTCGAGCACATATGGGCGTGTCCCGAATGCAAGGAAGCCGATCTTTTAGGTGAGCAGCAGAGCATGGCCGTTCTTCAAGTTGAAGTACACTTTGAAAAAAAAATATTTTCTGAGGAATAAAAATTCTTTTCATTTCGCGGGCTAAATGATTGATTGATAATTGATTTTGTTACTTTGATCTCGGCTTGATAACACTGTAATGAATGTTTTGGTTTGGTGAAGCTGTGATATATTTCGACGAAAAGCTTTTTCAAATAAAAACACACACACAAAAAAAAGAAAAATTAAACACTTTTTTTAAGCATCCTCCTTGTATGGAAGACGGGCAGAAAATAAACTCGGATAGGCGTAGGTATGCACAAAGTAGAAGCAGGCGACTGGCTGAGAAACGAAGTAAAGGGAGTATGACAAAAGGTACCGTATTTCATAGCGTTATATACCCCAAGATGCCCCTAGCTTACTCCCATCCAAAAATATGGTCTAAACAAAAGCCACCCGGACAGAGCAAATAATAAAAAGCCAGAAAACAATATGGGGAAGATTTGGATGAAGGAACTGTCTGAATGAACTGAGAACACTGACAGGACGTCAGATTTAATTATTTGTCGGATCTGGGCAGGCAGCGACTCATATCCGACACGCTAGCATCAGAGTTGGCAAACCATGGCTGAATAAGACCCTGTCTCATTTCTTCCTCTTTGGTACTCCCCTCCCCCAACTGACAAACCCAGCCCTGCCTAACAGGGCAAGTATCCCCATAGTACCCGTGGATGCGGAGTCTGTTAAAGAAGTAATGCACACCCCAAGCTTGATGCCTTCATTGTGTGATACCATTATCCCTGATAGCTTCCACTGTGTAATACCATTATCCCTGATAGCTTCCATTGTGTAATACCACTATCCATGATAGCTTTCATTGTATAATACAGTCATCCCTGATAGCTTTCATTGTGTAATACCATTATCCCTGATAGCTTTCATTGTGTAATACCATTATCCCTGATAGCTTTCATTGTGTAATACCGTTATCCCTGCTAGCTTTCATTATGTAATACCATTATCTCTGATAGCTTTCATTGTGTAATACCATTATCCCTGATAGCTTTCATTGTGTAATACCATCATCCCTGATAGCTTTCGTTATGTAATACCATCATCCCTGATAGTTTTCATAATTTATACCACTATCCCTGATATCTTTCACTATGTAATATTATGTAGTATTTCATTATGTATTACATTACTTTCACCATTGGTTTGGTTATAAGATTTCATGCTTTGATCATGGATTTGATGACAAAACTTCATTCTTTGATCATGGACTTGGTAGCAAGATTTCATGCTTTGATCATGGATTTGATGACAAAACTTCACTCTTTGATCATGGACTTGGTAACAAGATTTCATGCTTTGATCATGGATTTGATGACAAAACTTCACTCTTTGATCATGGACTTGGTAACAAGATTTCATGCTTTGATCATGGATTTGATGACAAAACTTCATTCTTTGATCATGGACTTGGTAACACAGTGTCATGTCTAAATCCTTGCACTAATTAGTGTCCACACAAAACACTTCTGAGAATCCAAACATTAGACTCTCCTGTCATTAATATTTTTTCAAAACTGTTTTGGACCCTGTGTATTGCAATCTAAAATATATGGCTAAACAGCAAGGAACATGTACAAGAAAAACAGGAAATGATACACTTTACTAAAAACCAGAAAGTAATCCAACTTTTTTTTTTTTCAAATGAGACCAAAATCTGTCCATCCAGGGGAAATAACTTTTGTTCGCCAAGGGAAATAAATCCAAGATTTTTGTCAAAAAGATGTACAAACTAGGGAAAAAAAGAAAAAACAGCTTTATTACTTAACGACCACAAAGTTGTGACGTTTCGGCGCGAGCTTTAATCATACAAACACAAACAGGACGAAGGATTAGAGAGATGAGATAAAGTGTTTTTTTCCCACTCATTCAATCAATCAAGATTCATTTCTCTCCACAATTCCCTGTCTTTAGACTTAATTATGAGATCCGCCGGTGACTTTCTTCCTAGCCACACTGACAGCCCATCCAGTAACTTCTCTTTCTGTCTTCCTCTGTCTCTTCTTCCCTCGTTTTTTTTTCCAATTGCCACGGTGTGTTCCAGTTTTCCTCTTCTCATAAAATGTCCTACAAATCTTGCTTCTCTGCCTCTGATCTTTGCTATAATTTGCTTTTTAACTACAGCCTCTCTTAAGACTTCTTCGTTGGTTTTCTTAATTGTCCATGGTATCTTCAACATCCTCTTTATGAACCAGATTTCCATGGCCTCCATTTCTCGCTGTACTCTCTTATTCATGGGCCATACTTCACGTTCATAAAACAATTGGCTCGATGTAACATTTAAGTACTCGGAATCTTGTTTCCATTGGTATGGATCTGTGGCACAAGATGTTTCTCATTTTCTGGAATGCCGACTTGATCTGAGCACTTCTGGGTTTTATTTCGTTGTGACATTTCCCATCAGCTGTTATAATTGTTCCTAAGTACTTTAATTTGTCAACTTGTTTCAGTTCTGTACCATCGATGGTAATGCTACATTTTGGTGGTACTCTTTTCTTTGAGATGACCACTACTTCAGTCTTCTTTTTGTTTTGACTGAGACCTTTACTTTTACTATCACGAACCACGATGTCCAGAAGAGCCTGTAGCTCCCCTTCACTTTTAGCAATCAGAACTGTGTCGTCTGCATATCTTAAGTTGTTAAGGTTGTACCCGCCAATTGATATTCCTGGCAAGCTCTCTGTATTTCTCATTATGTTTCCGCTGTACAAGGAGAAAAGGTCAGGAGATAAAACACATCCTTGTTTCACTCCCAATTTCATGTCTTGGAATTTTGGTTCTCAACCCTCACTGCTGCTGATTGTTGCCAGTATAAGTTTTTGATGAGTTTCAGATCTTTCCCATCTATGTTGATGTCTTCCAGCATTCTTATAATTTCTGTGTGTCTCATTTTATCGAATCATTTACAGTAGTCTATGAAGGATAAATTAGGTCCGTCTTTACTTCTACTGATCTTTCTATCAGTGTTCTCAGTATTTCCCCCTAGTTTATACATTCTGGTATCACAGCTTTACTGCAGTGGTTCGTGTATAGTTATATACTTATACACTAATTATTGTATGTCAAAAAGAAATCTTTATAATCATTTAACAAAAGAGAAACAGGAAGACAAACAAGAATTTATTAATCTGTAGATAAAAGACATGGTTAGCGGGGTAGGGGTATCCCCTATCAAAGGAGAAGTAAGACGCCTCCTTACCTCCGTTAGTCTACGGGACACCCTTGGGCAAGGTGGAGTACCCGTATAGCCCCCCGATCAGGGTGACGTGAAGTCATGGGAGCAGGTGGTGGATGGAATGGGAGAGCAGCTGACAGATAATGTTGGTTATGGTCACCTATTCTATGATGGTAGGCAGATGATCTCAATGTAGGGACAATGGCTACGATCACTGACTAGTACAGTCACTGCCCGGAAGGAAAGCAATGGTAAACTACCTTCTGGAAACATACCAAGAAACCCAAGCAGCAATCATGGAAAGTCAGACAGTTGGAGGTTATGAAATACCAGAGATTAGATAGAGGAGATAAAGTGTTTTTTTCCCACTCAATCAATCAATCAAGATTCATTTCTCTCCACAATTCCCTGTCTTTAGACTTAATTATGAGATCCGCCGGTGACTTTCTTCCTAGCCACACTGACAGCCCATCCAGTAACTTCTCTCTCTGTCTTCCTCTGTCTCTTCTTCCTTCAATTTTTTTTCCAATTGCCACAATGTGTTCTAGTTTTCCTCTTCTCATAAAATGTCCCACAAATCTTGCTTCTCTGCCTCTGATCTTTGCTATAATTTGCTTTTTAACTACAGCCTCTCTTAAGACTTCTTCGTTGGTTTTCTTAGCTGTCCATGGTATCTTCAACATCCTCTTTATGAACCAGATTTCTATGGCCTCCATTTCTCGCTGTACTCTCTTATTCATGGGCCATACTTCACATTCATAAAACAATTGGCTCGATGTAACATTTAAGTACTCGGAATCTTGTTTCCATTGGTATGGATCTGTGGCACAAGATGTTTCTCATTTTCTGGAATGCCGACTTGATCTGAGCACTTCTGGGTTTTATTTCGTTGTGACATTTCCCATCAGCTGTTATAATTGTTCCTAAGTACTTTAATTTGTCAACTTGTTTCAGTTCTGTACCATCGATGGTAATGCTACATTTTGGTGGTACTCTTTTCTTTGAGATGACCATCACTTCAGTCTTCTTTTTGTTTAGGCTGAGACCTTTACTTTTACTATCACGAACCACGATGTCCAGAAGAGCCTGTAGCTCCCCTTCACTTTTAGCAATCAGAACTGTGTCGTCTGCATATCTTAAGTTGTTACGGTTGTACCCGCCAATTGATATTCCTGGCAAGCTCTCTGTATTTCTCATTATGTTTCCGCTGTACAAGGAGAAAAGGTCAGGAGATAAAACACATCCTTGTTTCACTCCCAATTTCATGTCTTGGAATTTTGGTTCTCAACCCTCACTGCTGCTGATTGTTGCCAGTATAAGTTTTTGATGAGTTTCAGATCTTTCCCATCTATGTTGATGTCTTCCAGCATTCTTATAATTTCTGTGTGTCTCACTTTATCGAATCATTTACAGTAGTCTATGAAGCATAAATTAGGTCCGTCTTTACTTCTACTGATCTTCCTATCAGTGTTCTCAGTATTTCCCCCTAGTTTATACATTCTGGTATCACAGCTTTACTGCAGTGGTTCGTGTATAGTTATATACTTATACACTAATTATTGTATGTCAAAAAGAAATCTTTATAATCATTTAACAAAAGAGAAACAGGAAGACAAACAAGAATTTATTAATCTGTAGATAAAAGACTGAAGGAAATCTTCTTGCCTTCAGCAAGCCATTTACTTGCATTGTTTATATTTATAGTAAAGTAACATTTATATTGGTGCTAGAATCTTAAACATTGCATTGTACATTTGTGATAAATGTACATGCTTTTAGCCCTTCTCATAAAGAATAATATCCCTTCTCATAAAGAATAATATCCCTTCTCATAAAGAATAATATCCCTTCTCATAAAGAATAATAACATTCACAAAAAGAATAATATTCCTTCACATAAAAAATAATAGCCTTCTCATAAATAATAATAATAACCTTTTCATAAAAAATAATAACCCTGTTCATAAAGAATAATATCCCTTCTCATAAAGAATAATAACCCTTCTTATAAATAAAAATAGCCCTTCTCATAAACAATAATAGCCGTTCTCACAAAGAATAATAACCGTTCTCATAAAGAATAAGAACCCTTCTCGTAAAGAATAATAACCCTTCTCATAAAGAACAATAACCCTTCTAATAAAGAATAATAATTATTCTTATAAAGAATAATGACCCTTCTCATAAAGAATAATAGCCCTTCTCATAAAAAATGATAACCCTTCTCATAAAGAACAATAAGTCTTCTCATAAAGAAAAATAACCCTTCTCATAAAGAATAATAGGCCTTCTCATGAAGAATAATAACCCTTCTCATGAAGAATAATAGCCCTTCTCGTAAAAAAATAACCCTTCTCATAAAGAACAATAACCCTTCCCACAAAGAACAACAACCCTTCTCATAAAGAATAATGGCCCTTCTCATGAAGAATAACAACCATTCTCATAAAGAATAGTAACCCTTCTCATAAAGAACAATAACCTTTCTCATGAAGAACAATAACCCTTCTCATAAAGAACAATAACCCTTCTCATGAAGAACAATAACCCTTCTCATAAAGAATAATAACCATCCTCATAAAGAATAATAAGCCTTCTCATAAACAACAATAACCCTTCTCATAAGAACAATAACCCTTCTCATAAAGAATAATAACCCTTCTCATAAAGAACAATAACCCTTCTCATAAAGAATAATAACCCTTTTCATAAATAACAAAAACACTTCTCATAAAGAATAATAACCCTTCTCATAAAGAATAATAACCCTTCTCGTAAAGAAAAATGACCCTTCTTATAAAGAATAATAACCCTTCTCATAAAGAATAATAACCCTTCTCATAAAGAATAATAACCCTTCTCATAAAGAATAATAACCCTTCTCATAAAGCTGCTGACATGTACATGAGCGCCCCACAGTAAAACCTATCGGTGGTCATCCTGGATTATCCTTTCGAGAAAGCATTCAATGTCGCAACAGAGCTGTTCAACAGGGAGATAAACAGAGGGAAATTGTAGGACAGTATCAAGGGAAGATACAAGAGGAGGAAGAATGACATGTCTCAACTGAGAGGTTATTGTAGATAGTAAGCGCTGGTAAACACACTTTGATAAATTCATCTTTTTTCTGTATCATGTGACTGTTGCCTGAGCTACGCTGCGATGTATAGACACAGTCAATCATTTGCATATCCTTTGCGGAACTTTGTCTCCCTAACAGCTCTCCTGTAAGCTTCTCGGTTGTAAGCAAGATGGCCTGCTGCTGATGCGTCCATTAGCAGATCACCAACGATGTCCTTCAACCATCTTCGCCTTGGTCTTTCTTTTTCCAATTACGTACCCTTCCAAGATGGTCTTCTCTAAATTATCATGATTGATTGATCTTTATTTCAAAAGGGTTAATTTAAGAATTGCGCACGCAGGCCTGTCTGGCATTCTTCCCTTTATCATACATCTTTCACTCTACTCAGACATTCTACAAATATGCTGTTCCTGTAACAAATATAATTAACACTGAAGTTGAAAGACATAAAATAAAATATAACATTTACGTTTCCCTCTTATCCATTCACTCAGTACAGAAGTAACTAAATACATATATAAATGATCAACTACTAAACAAAAATTTCTTGACTATTCAGAATAAACAATTAACTGTATTCGGTGTCTGTAAGAGCAGTCTAAAATAACTTTTTAAGTTTTATGATTCATGGAGGCATGTAGTCGACATCAAACAGATATTGGGAAAGTTTGTAGTTGTAGGAAGGAGCATAATTTATATTTTTTTATACAGGATGGGAGGGTATTCCAAAGATGTAAAGCTTTTCTTGTAGAGATCAAGTTTAGGCTTTGGAAGGCATATGTTGGTCAAGCATTGGCTGCCCTTTGAGGTAAATTTAAACAGGTTCCATAGATAAGGCGGGGCATGCCGTGAAAGAATTTGATGTACTAACTTGGCTTTATTGAAGAGGAACCTGTTCTTAAGAGGCAGTATTTGATACGTTTGTGCTGGTTAGTTGTTTGTGCTTGATCTTTGTCACTAATAAGCTTTACTGCTCGCTTTTGGAGTGAGCAAAGCCTCTTTGTATTTGACACTGAGCAACCATCCCAAACTGTTCAGCACCAAGAAGCAGCAATTCGAGTTGAAAATAGAATTGGAAAATATCAACCAATAAAACAAGGGGTGCGACAAGGATGTGTACTATCTCCAGACCGTTTTTCTCTGTACAGCGAGAATATTCTAAGAACAATCATCACAGAACCAGGCATAAAAATTGGAGGATACAATATTAACAACCTTCGGTATGCTGACGACACAGTACTGATATCTGAGAACCAACAACACCTGTAAATCTCTTGGATTAAGTAGCTAAAGGAATTGAACATAAAGAACTTACTTTAAGCATCAAAAAGACAGAGACTATGGTTATATCTAAGAAACAGAATGCACCAGCATGCAGTATTAAAATTAAACGAAACTACTCTAAAGCAGGTGCAGAAATTCAAATACCTTGGAGTAGTAATAACTTCAGATGGGAAATGCACAACAGAAATTAGGAACAGAATAAGCCAAGCAAAGACTGCATTTCAGAGAATGAGAAATATATTCTGCAAAACATCCTTATCAATGAATGTTAGAAAACGAGTCTTAAAATGCTATATTGAACCTATCTTGTTATATGGAAGTGAATCATGGACAATAGGCAAGTCTGCACAAAAATCATTGGAAGCAGCAGAAATGTGATTTATTAGAAGAATGTTGCGAATCCCCTGGACAGCAAAAATAACTAATGGAGAATGTTTGAGAAGAGCTGGAGAGACAAAAAAATCTTGTAAAAAAAATAAGAGAGAGAGAGAATGTACTTTCATAGGACATGCAATGAGAAGAGGGGGCATTGAAAATATTATAACAGGAAAAACAAAGGGAAGAAAATCAAGAGGAAGACCGAGAGAAATGATACTGGACAGTCTGACGGGATGATGTGAGAGGAGATCACCAACTGAGTTAATGGCCTGCATGAAGGATCGTGTACTCTGGAGAAGCATAATAGCCAACGCCAGTCGGCACGTCACATAATGATGATGAGGATGATGATAATGATGATGATGATGAGTAGTAGTAGTAGTAGTAGTAGTAATAGTAGTACTAGTAGTAGTAGTTTAATAAACCCTGAATCAGAGTTGTTTAATAATTTGATAAAAGCTGAATACAGAGTTGTTTTGTAATTTGATAAAAGCTGAGTATGGAGTTGTTTAGTAACTTGATAAAAGCTGAATATTGAGTTGTTTAGTAACTTGATAAAAGCTGAATACAGAGTTGTTTAGTAACTTGATAAAAGCTGAATATTGAGTTGTTTAGTAACTTGATAAAAGCTGAATACAGAGTTGTTTAGTAACTTGATAAAAGCTGAATATTGAATTGTTTAGTAACCTGATTAAAAACTAAATACAGAGTTATTTAGTAAATTGATAAAAGCTGAATACAGAGTTGTTTAGTAACTTGATTAAAAATGAAATGTACTTTTCCAGTTTCTAAATGCTGAACCTAAAAAATCTTGTACTGACCAAGAAAGCACGTTGAATATTTATTAATGGCTGTAATTTATGTTTGTGTCTTGTTATATAAAATATCAAAAATAAATTTTAAAAATTTGTGAAAACCAGTAAAATGAACACGTCCCACACATATAACCCCCCACCCATCATCAAAACTGCCGACCCTACTTCCCACAAACACAGCAATAATAACCCTAAGAAGAATTCAATGTACGCTAGATCCATTGTAGCAACACCTTATCTCAGCCCTCTATTCTCTCCCCTTGGCCCGTTATTTATTATATTTATCACAAAGGGCAATAAGAATGGGGCCCAGCTAGTGTATTATTTTCAGGCCTGGAAGATTTGCCCCGTTTTAAAGGGCCCCCCTCATCTCCCCCTATTTAATCAAGGCCAAAAATGGATGAAAACAGATTGGCTGATCAAGAGTGTAAGCGGGAGGGGAAGTAGTTTTGTATCATCTTAGAAGGTTCTTCAGAAGGCCCTGTCTAATGAACTGTATGAACTACTCTTCCTCTCTCCCTCCCCTCCCTCGCTTTCTCTATCCCTATTTCGGGGCATAGGCCGTCAAACAAAGATTCTCCATTCGTTTCTATCTTGGGCCGTTTCTTCTATCCGTCTCAATGTGTAGTTCATCTTTTTTGCCTCTGCTTCAAGACTCCTTCACCAGGTGTTTCTATGTTTTCCTTGTTTTCTCTTTCCCTGGAGATTTCGGATGAGAGCTTGTCTGGTTATGTTAGTGATACGCTTTCGAAGTGTGTATCCTATTCATCTCTAGCATCTTTTCACTATCATTTCTTTCACTATGGATTCTTCCATTTTCTGCCATAACTCTTCACCACTGATGGTATCTGGCCATCTAACATGAAGGATCTTCCTTAGGCAAGTGTTAACAAAGGTCTGCAGTTTCTTGGTACTTTTGGCTGATTGTACTTTTGGTATCATATTTCTAATCCATACAAAATGGCTGAGTTTGATGTTTATATTGAACAGTCTAAGCATCATTGTTAAGGGATATTCCCTTGGCCTTTCAGATGTTGTCAGCTGCTCTAGCCTTCCCGATTCTTGCTGTAATATCTGCTTCTGTACCACCCTCTATCTATAATGCTGCCAACATATGTAAATGCGTCTACTTCTTCCAATTTCTTACTTCCTAAGGGAGATTACCTTCTAATTTCCTCTTACCTTCTAAGAGTGATTACCTTCTAATTTCATCTTACCTTCTAATTTTTTACCTTATAAGGGTGATTACCTTCTAATTTTCCTCTTACCTTCTAATTTCCTCTTACCTTCTAATTTTTCCTCTTACCTTCTAATTTCCTCTTACCTTCTAATTTCTTACCTTCTAAGGTGATTGAGTTTGTGTTGTTTGTGTTTATTCTGAGAATTTGTCTTTATTTTCCCTTCGTTTATTTTTAATGTAACCTGTGCCGATATCTTGGACAGCCTGTTCGTCTTTTCTTGCATCTGTTGTTGATTATGTTTTAAGCAGAGCAAAGATCTATCTATCTGTTTATGCAAAGTCCAAGTCTTCTTTCTATGTCCATGGAGTCCACTGAATTTGGCTTCTATTTTGTTCTGCAGCCGTTTTCATAACCCAGTATATTGTAAAAGAGGAACAGGAATGGTGACAACAGATATCCTTGTTGTATCCCATCAAGGCATATTAGGGATACGGTGTTAGGCCCGTATTTTCATAACCTTCGGCACACGAAAGTATGATGTGGGTCAGTAACACGCCTGGCTGCATCTACTTTCCCAAATTTCTCTCACCACATTTTTAGCTGCTGGGTGGGTCCCTGGGTCTTCTTGGTGTGGTAGTACCATAAAAAAATCCCAGGTGCTGGGACTTGAATCTCGTACCACTGGATTAGTAAACCGAGCGTCTAACCACTCGGCCACGCCGCCTGGGGTACCCCGGTCCTTACTTCAAATCTTTCTTTAAGCTGTTCCCCGTGGACTACTTCGCAAGTCATTCCGTCATAGAAGTGTACATACAGGTCATGACCTATCTACAGACTGTGACTTCTCATGACTTCACACCAGACAGAACCTGACAGAAAATCTGGAACCTCTTATGACTTCACACCAGACAGAACCTGACAGAAAATCTGGAACCTCTCATGACTTCACACCAGACAGAACCTGACAGAAACTCTAGAACCTCTCATGACTTCACACCAGACATAACCTGACAGAAACTCTGGAACCTCTCATGACTTCACACCAGACAGAACCTGACAGAAACTCTAGAACCTCTCATGACTTCACACCAGACAGAACCTGACAGAAAATCTGGAACCTCTCATGACTTCACACCAGACAGAACCTGACAGAAAATCTGGAACCTCTCATGACTTCACACCAGACAGAACCTGACAGAAACTCTGGAACCTCTCATGACTTCACACCAGACAGAACCTGACAGAAACTCTAGAACCTCTCATGACTTCACACCAGACATAACCTGACAGAAACTCTAGAACCTCTCATGACTTCA
The DNA here is from genome assembly GCA_009760885.1 of Achatina immaculata. Lineage (NCBI taxonomy): Eukaryota > Metazoa > Mollusca > Gastropoda > Stylommatophora > Achatinidae > Lissachatina > Lissachatina immaculata. Next base: position 9,503,123 of record CM019714.1, on the reverse strand, counting down.
CACCAGACAGAACCTGATAGAAAGTCTAAAACCTCTTATGACTTCACACCAGACAGAACCTGACAGAAACTCTAAAACCTCTCATGACTTCACACCAGACATAACCTGACAGAAACTCTGGAACCTCTCATGACTTCACACCAGACAGAACCTGACAGAAACTCTAGAACCTCTCATGACTTCACACCAGACAGAACCTGACAGAAAATCTGGAACCTCTCATGACTTCACACCAGACAGAACCTGACAGAAAATCTGGAACCTCTCATGACTTCACATCAGACAGAACCTGATAGAAACTCTGGAACCTCTCATGACTTCACACCAGACAGAACCTGACAGAAAATCTGGACCTCTCATGACTTCACACCAGACATAACCTGATAGAAACTCTAGAACCTCTCATGACTTCACACAGACAGAACCTGACAGAAAATCTGGAACCTCTCATGACTTCACACCAGACAGAACCTGACAGAAAATCTGGAACCTCTCATGACTTCACATCAGACAGAACCTGATAGAAACTCTGGAACCTCTCATGACTTCACACCAGACAGAACCTGACAGAAAATCTGGACCTCTCATGACTTCACACCAGACATAACCTGATAGAAACTCTAAAACCTCTCATGACTTCACACCAGACAGAACCTGACAGAAACTCTGGAACCTCTCATGACTTCACACCAGACAGAACCTGACAGAAACTCTTTATCCAAATATTTTTTTATCCTTTCTGCACCAACTCCCCTCCGTGGCTGATTCTGTAGAAAATAACATTCTTTGGAAACGTCGATCCAAATAACAAGCTACAAACAGCATGGAGGCCCATAGACTCATTACTCAAGCTAAAGCAGACAGTGATAACCTGGGGGCCCCTAGCTGAGATTATTTGTGTCAAGGTTAGCGAAATAAAGCTCATCAAGGCCATATTCTACTCCCCCCATTCCCTCCCTTCCAATAACAAATTACAGTCTGCTTGAGTAAACAGAGAAGGAAGCAGGAAGACAAAGCCAGGTCCCCTAACCAAATACGTCATGTCGAAGTAGGATGTGCCCGGCGAAAGGCGCAGATATGACAGCCTAGATGCAAATTGTGATACAACACAGTCAACGGCCCACTTTTGAGAACGAACGCAGACGAAAAAGAAGGAGGAGGAGGAGAAAGAGGAGGAGGAGATATGATATAACAAAAATCTATGACACTCTCACGCCATAGAGGTAGGTACTCAGTGATACGATGTTAGTGCTAAGACTTTCCTCGACATGTCAGCACATTAGAATATTTAGTCTTCTTCTTCTTCGTTCACTTCTACCACCAAAAACCGCACTGTGAACCTACTGAATTCACGCATGTGGTCCTCGTTAGGTCCCGTGGTCCCCTGTGTGGTCCAAAATAGACCACACGAGTTCCACGAAAGGACCACAATGGGTTCAGAGTATCACAGTGCTTTAGCCTGTATTCTTGGTGGGTCTCAGAAGCGGGATTGCGTGACACCGTGGTTTTCATTGCACCAGTTTGGTCTAGGGTTGGACTTTCTCACCGGAAGACCTCGACGTGTTTGGAATATCAGTGCATCCCCGCTGGGTGAGAGGCGTTAGCCCACCCAGGCCAGAGTTGGACTTTCTCACCGGAAAACCTCGACGTGTTTTGAGATACCCATGTATCACCGCCGGGTGAGAGGTGGTTGCCCATCCAGTCCAGGGTTGGACTTTCTCACCGGAAAACCTCAGCGTGATTAGGATACACAGACATCCCCGCCGGGTGAGAGGTGGTTGCCTATCCAGACTTCCCCGGTCCAGTGTCTCCGACTTCAGCATTTTGCGGTCGTGGCCGCTACCCTTCCTAGTTGTGAACAGGATGGAGCTTTTGTCCAGGAGGACGAATCCTCGCCACTAGTGACTTCTACCCCTGGGTTGAGCCGGTTTAGGCATTTCCCAGTATGGGCGTGTTTGGGACGGGACCGACTTCTAGGGCAGAGGTACTGTGACATTCATAGCCTTCAAGATTCACCCCTGGTATGAGCCGGTTTACGCAAAATTCACCAGTATGGGTGTTTATCAGGCGTTACCGACCTCTAGAGCGGAGGTGGCATGACATGTCTAGCCATCGAGTTCCACCCCTGGTGTGTGCCGGTTTAGGCATGTTTCACCAGTGTAGGTGTATTTCGGACGTAGGCGGCCTCTAGAGCAGAGGTGCCGTGGTATAGCTCTCGTAGCGATACTACTGGACATACCAGGTTAAACTTCACTTTCCACCACCTTTTCCCATCGGCTCCGCACAGCAACCTTTATTTCCGCATTTACTTCCTTAACCGGGAGGAGCTTCACTCCACGCGCGGCATTGAAAAGTCTCGCCAGCAGTGACTTAACCTCTGGGACAAGCCGGTTCATGCATTTCACCCGATATGACTGCACTCAGGACGTAGCCGAGCTCCAGACCAGAGGTGCCGTGATTTGGCTGTTTGCTCCGCTTTATTCTTTCAACCACCTTTTCCTCAGTGATGCTGCGCGGCAACCTCATTTGCAAATTTCTTCATTGGCCGGGAAGAGCACCGCTCCACGCACGGCAGCTGAAGATCTCGCCAACAGCGGAGAATATTTAAAGTACATATAACTAAGTATAAAAAAGTAGGAACGGCTTTATTACTTAAAGACTACAAAGTTGTGACGTTTCGGCGTGAGCCTTAATCATACAAAAACATACAGGACGAAGAAATAGAGAGAGGAGATAAAATATAAATTCACATGAATGCTGTGTAAAAAATAGGAATGGAAAAAAAATAGAATAAAATAAAATGAATGTAGCACTTAGGTGTGACTTGTAAGAAATGTGACTTGTAAGAGGCTGTGTTCAGAAGTTCGCATGGTGGAGTGTAGAGAATGTTTAAATGGAAACTTTTGATGAGTCTTAAATGGGGAGGCTGAGGGAGGGGGGGGGAGGTTTGGGGGAACCATGAAAAAGAGAGAGAGTGACACAATGGTAATCTGGTCAAGAGAATGAATGAATGAATAATCTTTATTTTTCAAGGGTTGGGCACGCAGGCTCGTCTTACATTCTGCCCTTCATCACTCCATCTTTCATTCTTCCCACACACTCGATTTAGTATAAATATACAAATTAAATTAGGAAAAAATATATCAAAAGAGTGTAAGATTTAACTCCTACATTCAAAGTAAAAGAGAAGAAGTAATTAACCTAATAAAATAGCTCTCACGCACACATACATACGCAGACATATACATTAAAAAATACATTGTAAATACAGATCTTCTAACATATGTTTTTTTTAACAGACATTAAAATAATTTCTAACAATATCTAACAAGCTGCTTTTCTAACTATGTCATTTTAATACTTGATGGTTGGCGAGTCACGTGTTGAGAGAGTGCTGGTTATTTTATGGAGGCATATAATTACAAGCAAGTAAATAATGAAACAGGTTTGAGTTAAAGGATGAAGTATTACCAATGGATTTTAAATGGTAGGGGAGGGTGTTTCAGAGCTGTACTGCAGAGTATGCAAGGCTTTTCTTGTACAAGTCAATCTTGGGTTTAGGAGGAAGACAGTTTTTTAAACGCTGGCTATGTTTAGTGTTATACGTAAACAGTGACCACAAGTAAGGCGGAGCATTGTGCGACAGAATTCTGTGAACAAACTTAACTTTGTTAAAAATGATTCTATTTCTGAAGGGTAGAATTTTGAGTTGTCTGTGTTTATCTACAGAGAAGGTGGAATAGGTGATTATGGTTGGGGTAGAGGGGTTCTAAATTGATGTTGTGAGGAGGTTCTGAACTATGTATTACAAGTAAGAAAGGAGTGGAACTTAGGGAATATTACTGCGGAAGAGGGCAATGTTAGTGAGTTCAAACCATGTGGTTCTAGCGTCCCATATTCCTGAATGCGCCGCATGTCCAAGAAATTTTGATTGTCTTTTTCTTAATATTATAACTAGTTTTCGTTGTTCTGGATACCTTTCAGGACCTCTTCGTTTGTTTTTCTGTCTGTCCAGATTGATTTGTTGCATCTTTATCTTATCCAAAACCATATCTCACTAGCTTCAAGTTTCTTTGTGGTCTTTTCTTGTTCACAGATTTGTGAGGCATGGCTTGACACTGGAATGACGGTCTCCCCTTGCCTTCCGCTCGGCCTGTACACGGTTTTCTCTGCTAGACTTTTTTTTCTGAAGGGCCTGACCCTTACGACAATAGGGCACCTGTTCTGGTCAGCTGCTGTTTATTCAGATATTCACAGCTGACCCATATATCTAAAGGCCTTTCCACAGTCCACTAAACGGTGGACACACCCGGTGGAAGGATGGACTCCTGCCCATAAGGATAACGGGGGTGGGGGGTGTGAAGACGCTGTCCCATGAGGCAATCAGCTACCTATAGCTGACCAAGACCCTGTCCCACCTCTCCGTGGTACCCGCAATAACAGGCCTAGCCTGGCTAACAGGGCAGGGATCGCCATAGTCCCTATGGTGGTGGAGTCTGTTAAAGAAGCATTGCACACACACACACACACCCTCCTGCTTTTTAGCTGATTCCGGGACTGAAAAAGTAGATGCCATAACCTCCCCCCACCCCACTTCCGTGCCGATAGTCTGCTGTGCCTCAGCATCTCTACAGCATCGGCTGCAAGGAACAACAGCTCGCAGTTACAGGGAGTTCGTACAAGTACAATTTTCAAACAGTGAAAGTATTACATGACAGTACTGGAGATAGGAAGACAACATTAATGATAGAGGACCGGATTACAACCGGCGGACATCATTAATAATAGACTGACAGTCTCGGTAACAGATTGACAAGAAAAGTGACAGGACAATGCAGGTGGGGTCTTGACCCGTGTGGGAGTTACAGAACAACGCACCAAATATTTTGATAGTGAAAGAGAGCTGTGACAGGAAACGATATAAAGTAACGTAAAAGTACAATTTATCGCATAGGAGACTGTGACGGGATTTTAAAAGATAAAGAACGGACGAGAACATGCAGTTGGTCAAGTCTGCAGGATAACCTTTTTTTTTTCTGGATTAGTTCCTCGCGATCGATGAGATTCTTAGAAGAGACTTCTTGTCTGATGTCTGATCTGAAACCAAACGAATAAACCATCGTTTAAACCTGAAAGTTTCTGATGAATCCTTTCACAATCACCGGAGAGGAAAAAAAAAGGGCCATAACATATTCCAAAGAGTGGTTCATTAGCACCATCTGTATCTTTCCCCACGGCTTCTGTTGTTGAGGGAGACCTCTACGCTGCAAGAATTCATGCCTTCTTTTTTTGGGGTAAACTACATTAGCTGTCACACGTCAGAAAAGAAATAAAGATTTTTTCGAAAGAAAAACATAATTTTAAACACGTGACGTGCTAAAACTACGGCCCGGAAGTAACCACGCAAAAAATGTTATCGATATCTCGATATCATCGCGCTTTATCCAGCTGAGCTTTTGACACCAAAATCATGAAATCGATATCCATTGCTCTCCGCCGAAAAAAAAGACTAGTATTCGAATATGTAATCACAGCATCGAAGTAGAAAACCTTAACAAAAATAAATTATTTCTTCTTCTTCTTCTACAGTCTCCATGTAACTGCGAGCTGTTGTTCTTTTCAGCCGATGCTGTGGAGGTGTTGAGGCACAGCATCGAATTGGCGCGGGAGCAGGTTATGGCGGCTACTATTTTTCAGTCCCGGGGTGCAGCTGAAAAGCGGGGGGGGGGGGGTGCAGCACTTCTTTAGCAGACTCCGCCACCATGGGGATTATGGCTGTCCCCGCCCCGTTACCCAAGCTAGGCCTGTTATTGGGGGGGGGGGGCACCAGCAGAGAGGTGGGACAGGGTCTTGATCAGCTATGATTCACTATCACAGACTCTAATATGTTAGCTATGTGTCACTGTCTGTTTAATCGGACGGCGTCTTCGGCCACCCCCAACTCCCCCACAAAAGTTTAAAAAAATGATCAAGTCCAAGGATTGCAGGATTTGATGGTGAAGTTGTCCAGTCATAGCCTAACTCAATCACTGTAGCGGTCTCACAACAGCCTGCAGCTGGCGCAGAAATGACCGCTTCAGAGCAAAAGCCAGGAGCATCGAAAAGAGCTGGCCAAGACACTTTCCAACCTCTCCGAGGGTGAAAAAAAAGTTAAACTCTTCGTTTCCAAAGGTATATGGGAAGGGAGGGAGGAAGGGAGGGAGGGAGTGAGGGAATACGGTGTCAGGACTGTGGTCCCAAGATCATCGGTACATGAAAGTGTTGTCGGTATCACAGCCTGGTTCCTGCTTGTGTTGCTCTAAGTACGATGGAACGTGTTGTTATGGCTTTACTATAATCCCAGAGACAGACCCTGTACAGAAATGTGGATGCTACTATACGAACTAATGGAAAACCATCAGCTATTCTTTCTTCTTCTTCTTTTTTTTTGCATTCTACTTGACGCCAACGTTAGTGAATGCCAGCGCAGCATTACAATCAAATAACTTCAAGTACACATTAATGAAAGGAATACAATAATTATAAGACACATAAAGGTAAAAGTAAAGGTAAAAATCCCCGTTTCCATTCCATTAAGGCAAAAAATAGGGATACGGTGGTAGGTCCCGTATTTCCAAGACCTTCTGCACATGAAAGTCTGATGCGGGTCGGTATCACGCCTGGCCGAGGTTTACCTTCCCAGGTTTCTCTGGTGCCCATTTTTAGAGGCTGAGTGGACCCAGGGACCTTTTTTTTTGTGGTGGTACCAGAAAAGAATCCCACTGCTGGGACTTGAACCCGGTATCACCGGATTCGTAGACAGAGAGCCTAACCACTGGGCCAATCAGGCTGCCAGTAAGGCGTATAGACAGAAAATATGTCATCAAACAACAAAATACAAAATTCACAATTACATCAACAAACAACACGTACATAACTCACAATTACATCAACAAATAAATTACATCAACAAACAACACATTACATTAACAAACAACAATCTAAAAAGAACTGACAATTACACCAACAAACAACAATCTAAAAAAACGAACTGACGATTGCATCAACAAACAAGAACTTACAGAACGCTCACAAACCCATGAGAGAACAGTCCGGCACTTTGCCCCTACCCCATCTCCCATATGTCAACCCATTTGATGGGTTTGCTAGTCGAAGCAGTTCGTTCACGGCGCAAGAACACTTAACTGTGTGGTTGTTACGCTCTCTGCCTAATCTAATTGTCTGGGCTGTACTGTCAGACATATAATACAGCAATAACCATAAACAAACAAAAAAAACCAAAGAGCTTAAATGTATTGAAACGGGCAATCAATACATACACCTAACTGGGATATGACGGATAGCCGGCTATTATTTCAGCCGTACTACATCTATCAAGACTATACAAAGGCTGGCATCAGTTTAATCAACACCACCATCAATAGTGCAATAACAAATACATCACATGGCCGCGGTCACGAAGAACAGCCAATGTCCAGCTTTGGGCACATCATCAAATCTTTCAAGATCTCTAAACTACCAGAGGTCTTATTTCGAAACATGACATCATGCTCAGCCATCATCTGTTATGTACATACTACAAGACTCCTCTATGGTGTAGAAGCATGGGCATTGAATGGAAAGCTGAAGAGATTAGCTGAGGCGCTTGATAGATCACTATGCAGACAAATGGGCAACTTCCATGGACAGAAAAGAAAATAAGGATGTTCATTTTCAGGTGAAAATGAAAACAAAAATAATGAAAAAAAACAAAACCACAGGAACTAAAAAGTTAAAATATTTCGGCCATATCAAGACTCATATTTATAATAATAATAATATAATCCTTCTCTTCTTCTTCTTCTTCTTCTTCTTCGAGCCATTAAGGCTCACTGATGCAGATAAAGTTCGCTTCCATTCGCCCTCTAATCCTATTCTTCTCCCTCACGTTGGTGTCACCAAATTCCTTTATATCTTCTTCTATGTTGTCTCTCCCTCTTTGTCTCAGTCTTGTTTCCCTCCCCTCTTGTACATACATCATTTTCGTTAGTCTGTTCTCTTCCATTCTTTCAACCTGACCCAACCAGCGTAGACTGTTCAGTTTCAAGACATTTATAATCCAGTGTGATTTAAATAAGCTTGCAATGATCTCTGTAGCTCTCCATTCTCCACTGTTGGTATGCTTTATAGGACCAAAGGTCCTGCCACCTGAAATAGTTTGGGAACCACTGCTCTACAGCGCCGACCAGTTAACTAAACATAAACATAAACAACACGTCTCATATAATTCTCCATGGTAAAGAACAGCGGCTTTGGGACTTTATCTTTTTAATTAAAACGTGGATCAGAGAGAAAATGAATCTGAGAAGAAATCAATGTTTTACAACAGAGAACTTGGCAGAGATATGTCGGTCGCGTAGAAGTTAATGAAAATTATGTTTAGAGATGGCGAATTGAGGAAAGAATTAAATGAGAGGACAAGAGAATGAAAGAAGAGTTTAAAGAATAGTTGTAGGAAAGCCAGAACAAAATCAGTCGTAGCTAAAGCAACGGTACCACTAGTAGTAGTAGTAGTAGTAGTAGTTGTTGTTGTTTATGTTGATGTAGTGATTAGTAGTAGTATTAGTAATTGTAATAGTTGTAGTTATAGTAGTAGTAGTAGTAGTAGTGGTTGTTCTAATAGTGTAGTAGTAGTAGTAGTAGTAGTAGTAGAAGTAGTAGTAGTAGAAGTAGTAGCAGTAGTGGCAATAGTAGTATTAGTGGTAGTAGTGGCAGTAACAGTCGTAGTAGTAGTAGTAGTAGTAGTAGTAGTAGTAGTAGTAGTAGTTGTAGAAATAGTAGTAATAGGAGTATCAGAAGTAGCAGTAGTGGTAATAGCAGTAATAGTGGTAGTAGTGGCAGTAGCAGTCATAGTAATAGAAGTAGTGGTAGTAGTAAAGTAGTAGTATTAGTAGTAGTTTTAATGGTAGCAGTAGAAGTAGTAGTAGTAGAGGCATTTGTAGCAGCAGCAGCAGCAACAGTAGTAGTAGTAGTAGTAGCAGAAATTACAAAAACTATGGATTAATGATTTAGCGGTGAAGTGTCCTGTGACAGCCTGTCTCTGTTACTGTCGTGGTGTCACAGCTGCCTACAGCTGGCACTTCCATGGCAGCGGCCAGACACGGTGAAACATACTAATAGTAGTTGTAGTAGTACTACTATTAGTAATGTTAGTAACAGCAGCAACTGAGTAGAGGTGGATGGCTATGAACGTTCATCATCATCATCATCACCATCATCATCATCATCATCATCAGCAGCAGCAGCAGCAGCAGCAGCATCAACATCATTATCATCATCATGTGCCCTTTACGCATAAATCTCGACTGATGATTTTCTATAATGTTATCGCTTTACACTGTCTATGATCTTCTCTCTGTGTCTTCCTCAACCTCTCTTCTCATTTCAGGAAATGAAGAAATGAAGGAGAAGATGAAGAAAAATGGAGTTGGTCAGGTTTGGGACCAAAAGAGAAAATTAAAGGAAAAGAAAAAGGACACGATTATATTATCCTCCTATTATTATTCTCTGGTTTTTTCCTTAATCGTATGATTACTCGTATGATTATAAACGAAGACTAATTATAGAACGTGAGAGGTGAAAAGGGAAAAATAATAACCGAATGCGACAAGAGCTGCACAAATAAGATTTTTAAAGGCATGCATCTTTGCCATCGCAACACATGCCCGTGAGACCTGGAAATTAACAAATCAGCTGATAAATACATAAATGTCTTTGAATGTAAATGCTACAGAAGAGTCTTTCAAATACGGACACGAAAAATAAGTGCAAATATATCCATACTGCAAGAACTTAATATTGAAGAAGGCTGGCTAGTAAGGAGGATTAAACAGTGGAAACTTAAATATTTTGTAAACGTCATGAGAATTGGAAGGATACATAATGGGAAAAGAAGACAAAGGCGAAGATGGCTGCAAGACATCGTTGATGATCTGCAAATGGATGCATCAGCAGCAGGTCATCTTGCTCACAACCGAGAGGCCTACATGAGAGCTGTTAGGGAGGCAAAGTTCCGCAAGGGACATGCAAATGACTGACTGACTTATTCTTTCAAACACTTGTCACAATTTTACTGTTAGGTTACCCCACACACTTGTCACAAATTTACTGTTAACTCGAACACTAGTCACAACTTTACTGTTAGGTTACCCCACACACTTGTCACAAATTTACTATTAAGTTAACACGCACATGAAACAAAAATTACACCCTCGCTTCTTGTCCAGGTTATCGAACACAACAAAGTCCGGCCAAAATAATTTTCTATATTTGATCAAGAGGCCGCGGACAACCTGGCACCCAGTAACAATCGATGCCAGCAGAAAAACAGGCCAGAGATTCTAGCACTTTGTGAGGACCAAGGCGTCGCTCAGGGGAGTCTAATATGGCCGGCTTATTTTTAGAGCGCCTTTTTTTTCGGGTGTGGAATGTGGATTAGAATTTTGCACATGAAGGCCAGAATAAAGCTCTGAAGAAAAACAAATGCCGGAACAGATATTTGTAACTGATGAGTTAGGTCTAATGATCCGTCTGTCTATCAAAAGAATCTGTTGTTCTTTAGTCTTTTCAGACAGATAGATGGACCTCAACAATCCATTTATCCCGTCTATCCGTGTAGGTATGTGCACGCGTATGTATGAATGTGTAAGTGAACTTACGTATTACGTATGTAAGAATGCGTAGAGTACGTTTACTGGGCTCTCGCGATATTATCTTCATCATGTGGTCCATAATCCGTCTAATAAAATAAATGCACATCGCTCGCCCACTCTCTCATCCATCCATACATCCACTCTCTCTTCTATCCATACATTCACTCTCTCATATATCCATACACCCACTCTCTCATCTATCTCCACATCCACTCTCTCATCTATACATACACTCATTCTCATCTATCCATATACCCACTCTCTCATCTATCCATATACTCACTCTCTCATCCACCCGTTCACTCACTCTATCATTTATCCATACACTCACTCTCTCATCTATCTATACACTCACTCTCTCATCTCTCCATCCATTCACTCTCTCATCTGAACATCCACACTCTCTCATCCATCCATCCATCCATCCATCCATCCATCCATCCATCCATCCATCCATCCATCCATCCATCCATCCATCCATCCATCCATCTCGAATCTATTCATCAAGTGACTCAATCATCCATCCTCTCATATATTCACTCTCTTTCTCTCTCGTTCATTCACTCATTCTTTCAACTACCCATCCAACCACTCTCTCATCTCTTTATATCTCACTCTCTCATTCACCCGCCCACTCACTTTCTCGCCCATTCACTTACTTCCTCATCTCCGCACTCCCTCATCAATCCATCTACTCACTCTTTCCATTTATCCATCCATCCATTTATTCACATATATAATCGCTTACCCACATATCTATCCAAGAATCCATAAATATATCCATCAGTCTATCCTTCCAGTCTCCATATATGAATATGTATATATACAAGATGTCTATGAAACCGCCCATCTGTCAACAATATCTAAACTCTTCAATCCACTCCTTTCCTCAATGCTTCCATGACCTGTCAAATCGTCCATCTGTCAGTCTATCGAAATCTTAAAGCCACACATTCCCTTAATGCCTCCACCCGCCTATATATCCATTCAACCTCTTCCTTTCAAACCGACTGTCAAATCTGACAGGACATATCTATACCCATCAGCACATCATCTATAAACCCCGCCCCCCTCTCCTGCTTTCCACCAATCAAAGAGTTTGAACTAAGACAATCCTAATTTAACACCTCCCCCCCCCCAATAAATAAACAAAAACTGCGTGCACTTTGACCTTTAGTACTAACCCATCTAACAGTATACAGAACTCCACATCGCAGTCAAGTGCTGGACGTTTAGCTGTGTTTGTTGTAGAGATTTGGCCAGAGTAATATCGATCTGTGTGCCCATTACATAACACAGCTCATGCCAGGGCAACAACCAAAATAAAAAAAAAATGCGTAGAGCTAGAGAGGCGGTAGTTTGTGTACCAGGGAGTAAGAGAAATGTTGGGAGTTCGAGGAAGAGTAGGGGATAATTTAATTAGGAACTTATCTCAGGTCTTTAATAATGTAGGTTATGGGTGAGTAGAGAGAGAGAGAGAGAGACGAGAGAATAGAGAGAAAGAGAAGGACAGAGAGAGAGAGACGGGCAGAAGAAAGAAGAGAGGGGGACAGATAAGATGTAAGAGAGAAGTGGACATAGAACAGAAGAGAGATGGGGACAGAGAAGAGAGAGAGAGGGGGGAACAGAGAAAGAGAGAGACAGATTGGGATAGAGAAGAGTGAAAACAGAGGAGGACAGAGAAGAAAGAAGACAGAGGGACAGAGATGAAAGACGACAGAGAGGGACAGAGAAGAAAGAAGACAGAGAGGAACAGAGAAGAGAGAAGACAGAGAGGAACAGAGAAGAGAGAAGACAGAGAGGGATAGAGAATAAAGAAGACAGAGAGGGACAGAGAAGAGAGAGAGAAGGACAGAGAAAAAGAGGGAGAGGGCAGAGAAGAGAGGAAGGGACAGAGAAGACAGAGAGGGACAGAGAAGAGTGAGAAGGACAGAAAAGAGAGAGGGGGTAGAGAAGACAGAGGTGAACAGAGAAAACGAGAAAACAGAGAGAGAGAAAGAGAGAGGGACAGAGAAGAGAGAAGGGGACAGAGAAGAGAGAAGAGAGAGGGGACAGACACGAGAAAGGAAGACAGAGAAGAGAGAAGGGGACAAAGAAGAGAGGGGAGATATAGAAGAGAGAGGGGGATAGAGAAAACAGAGGGGATAGAGAAGAGAGAAGAGAAAGAAGGACAGAGAAAAGAGAAGAGAGAGGAGGATAGAGAAGACAGAGAGGGACAGAGAAGAGAGAAGACAGAGAGGGACAGAGAAGAGAGAAAACTGAGAGTAATGGAGAAGAGAGAAGACAGAGAGGGACAGAGAAGAGAGAGCGGGCAGAGAAGAGAGGGGGGACAGAGAAAAGAGAGAGGGACAGAGAAGAGAGAAGACAGAGAGGGACAGAGAGGGACAGAGAAGAGAAGGGACAGAGAACAGAGAGGTGGAACAGAGAAGAGAGAGGTGGAACAGAGAAGAGAGAGGGATAGAGAAGAGAGACGGAGACAGAGAAGATAGAAGATAGAGGGGGACAGAAGAGAGAAGGGGACAGAGAAGAGAGAGGGGACAGAGAGGGATAGAGAAGATAGACGGGACATAGAAGAGAGAGGGGAACTGAGAAGAGAGAAGGGGAATAGAGAAGGGGCAGAAGAGTGAAAGAGAGCGAGAGTGAGAGAGAGATATAGAAATTAGTAGGGAGGAAAGAGGAGACGGAATGATATACTTCATGAAAAGTGTAAAATGTGATATAAAAAAGTAACGCGTAACAGATGCTTTCAAGAAGAGAAGAAGGAACTGAAGCTGACAGTATATGACTTATTACTTCTGTCCTTACTGTTACTAATGTTACTGTTATCCTCTAAAGAGCTACCTGACTTGACTGACTGACATTGTGCTATAAGATCATGCCAGATAGCTGCCGCCGCGACTCTGCCCAGGAATGCCCAACTAAAAGGAACAGAAATGTTAGGTTTATCCAAAAGGGCAGTGAACATTGGGGTGTTGATCATAATCCTGCCTCTTTCCCCACGTGTCACCAGGTCAGACATGCACTAGAACACTTGGCTATTGAACATCTTGAGATGCAAGATGGCCGAGTGGATAACTGAGCTGTACTCTCCTGATAATTTAGATAAAACCGTATTGGAAGGATACATAATGGGAAAAAGAAAGAGAGGAAGACCGAAACGAAGATGGCTGCAAGATATCGTTGACGATCTGCAAATGGATGCAGCAGCGGAAGGCCATCTTGCTCACAACCGAGAGGCCTACAGGAGTGCTGTTTGGGAGGCAAAGTTCCGCAAGGGACATACAACAATGAATGAATGAATGACTCTCCTGGCTAGGTATCTTCCCAACGTACCGGTGTCCGTGGTTCGAGACCCAGGCCATTGTCACTTTTCTTTCTCTCGCGTCTAAAGTGATTTGTATTTTTCGAAGGCTAAACATCGCTTTATTGTGCCCTGTCACGTTATTGTGCTGTATCACATTACTGTGCTCTATTACTTTACTGTGCTCTATCACTTTACTGTGCTCTATCACTTTACTGTCCTCTATCACTTTACTGTGCTATATCACTTTACTGTCCTCTGTCACTTTATTGTGCACTATAACTTTACTGTCCTCTGTCACTTTACTGTGCCTTATAATTTTCCTGTGCTTTATTAATTTAATGTGCTCTATCACTTCACTGTCCTCTGTCACTTTATTGTGCACTATCATTTTACTGTGCATTATTACTTTAATGTGGCTCTATTATTTCACTGTGCTCTGTCACTTCACTGTCCTCTGTCACTTTACTGTGCTCTATCACTTCACTGTCCTCTGTCACTTCACTGTCCTCTATCACTTTATTGTGCACTATCACTTTACTCTCATCTGTCACTTCCTGTGATCCATCACTTTACTGTGCTCTATCACTTTGCTGTGATCCGTCACTTTAATTTGATCCATCACTTTACCGTGCACAAACCTCGTTGTTTCTTATTTGAAGAGTATATACTTTGATATCCCGGAGACCCTTGTCTTGATAGTAAGATTATTGTAATACTATTCTCTGCGACCAAGTCGAGGAAGTGAGATGGATCATGTGAGAGGTCTTTGGTTGACCAGTCGTGAGACCACGCCCATAGTCCCTATTCCCTTGTCAAAGAGAAGAAACAAAACATCAATCATTTGGAAATAGAAAGTTTGTACTGCACCGGGCGGATAACATTTTCCCGGTTTTATTTATCTTCATTTCTTTCTTACCTTCAGGCGTTATAGAAGTGCGATATTATCTGCACAAAAGTGGCGTAGTTCGTCTTGCGAGGTCGCACAAAATACAAGCTCTCACAGCGTTTTCTTATTTTCTCTATTATTATCCTTTCTTTTTTTTATCTATAATCTTCTTGTGAGGTCGCACAAAGACAAGCTCTCACAGAGTTCTCTTATTTTCTCTGTTATTCTCCTTTCTTTTTATTGTCTGTAGCCTTCTTGTGAGGTCGCACAAAGAAAAGCTCTCACAGAGTCTTCTTATTTTCTCTACTATTCTCCTTTCCTTTTATTGTCTTTAGTCTTCTCCTATTTTTTTATCTATATTTTATACTTTTTTCTTTCTTCTATGTGGTTTTTTTTTGTCTCAATTTTTATTCTTTCTTTTTTGTTATCCCTATTATTCTCTTGTTATTTCATTGTGTCTAATCCCCTGTATATCTTAATGGATGTCTATTAGGTAAAGCGATAGAGCACAGTAAAGTGATAGGGCACAGTAATGTGATAAAGCACAATAAAGTGATAGAGCATAGAGCACAATAATGTGATAGAGCATAGTTATATGATAGAGCATAATAATGCGAAAGAGCACAGTAATGTGATGCAGCACAATAATGTGATAGAGCACAGTAAAGCGATGGTTAGCTTTCGAAAAATACAAATCACTTTAGACATGAGAGAAAGAAAAAATGGGACTCGAACCGAGGACACTGCTACGTTGAGAAGATGCATAGCCAGGAGAGTGCAGCTCACTTACCCACTTGGCCATCTTGCATCTCATGATGCTCGATAGCCAAGCGTTTTAGTGCACTGTCTGACCTCGCGACGTCTATTGTCTCTGTTCTTTTCATATCTCTTCTTTCACCACAGCTCTTGCTAGTGATTTATATCATTTATTCATTCACCATGTTCCACACCTTTAGACCTTGGCCATCATTCTCCATTTTCCTTTTGTATCTTCTCTGGCACGTTTCCATACATTTCCCTTACATTTATTTCATGTTTACCTCCACATGATGAATTCATATCCACAAGGAAAAATTCGGAGACGCAGACACTGTCCATTTTGCCAATCATAGACCCATAGCTGATATGCTAACGTCTGAGTTGGCGAACCATCGCTGACCAAGACCCTGTACCATCTCTCATTTGGTACCTCCCCCCTCCCCACCCCCAATAGCAATCCCAGCCCGACAAACGGGCAGGGATTGCCATAGTCCCCATATGGTGGTGGAGTCTGACAATAGTGGAGGTTGGCTTCTAAGCTGACCGCCGGGCTAACCCGGGCCAAATTATTCGGACCTGTTCCCACCAGAGACGCTTCCGGACCAGCAGTCTGGCAGAACATGGATCTATTCTCCCCGATCAGAAACCACGTGATCACAAGTCCCCGCGAGAGTTCTTATCAACCGATCATGTATTTTCCCCCATTTGGTTTTCTTCGTTCGTCTTCGCCTTTTTTCGTTCGTCTTCGGCTTTCTCTCCGTACGGACAGGAATTCGGAAATTTCCTACTCTTGAAATAAATGAGACAGCCTCCAGAACAGAGAGTCACGCCATATCTGAATTACGTTGCAGGCATAAATAGGACAACTCACACACTCATCGTTTCCAAAGAAGATACTAAGTAAAAGTCCCAGCACAGGGAATTCAAATCTATATACTGGCCATAACTGGACGGATGGTAAAAGTATTATACTTTACGGGAAAAAATTAAGGATCTCGGGTCTACAGGCTATAGAGTCAAGTGTATCTGAGACACAAAGGTACAGCTATGATCAGAGTCAAGTATACCCAAGATACAAAGGTACAGCTATGACCAAAATCAAGCATACACGAGACACAAAGACACAACTATGACCAGAGTCAAGCATACACGAGACACAGAGACACAACTATGACCAGAGTCAAGCATACACGAGACACAAAGACACAACTATGACCAGAGTCAAGCATACACGAGACACAAAGACACAACTATGACCAGAGACAGCTCGCCTCAGATTAGAAAATGATTTAGCTGGAATTTTGACTTTTCCTCCCTCGTACGTGCAGTCCACCGAGACAATCAAACCAAAAAGTGCCTTGTCAGTACCGAACTAACACACTTTCTATACTCATCCATCATCATCAGTCCTCTGTACTTCCAACGGAGCATAAGCCATCAACAAAAGGTTCTCCAGCCAATCACGTTTTGAGCAAGCCGGGATACCTCAAACAATGTCTTTCTCGCTTCCTTTAGTTCTTCCTGTGTTGTGTGTCTCCATGTCCCCAATGACCTGCTCCCTCTTTCTTTTTCCTTGAGATGTCCCAGTCAAGGCGGTGTAGGGAGTGCCTTGTTTTCTTCAATTCGTAGTATGTGGCTCAGCCATTTCCATCTTCGCCTTTTGACCTCTTCAGTAATGTTCCCAATGCCCGTTCGTTTAGTTATTTCCTCGTTCTGTCACACGTTCTTACCACAAAGCTCCCCCCCCCCAAAAAAAAGGTCCATACTTCTGGAAAGCTGGATTAAGTTACAAGTTATGCTAGAAGACAACAACGGATGAAACTTGTCCATACCCCAGTTCTGTTTCTTTCTTCTGCCCATATCCCAGTTCTGTTTCTTTCTTCTGCCCATATCCCAGCTCTGTTTCTTTCTTCTGCCCATATCCCAGCTGTTTCTTTCTTCTGTCCATATCCCAGTTCTGTTTCTTTCTTCTGCCCATATCCCAGCTCTGTTTCTTTCTTCTGCCCATATCCCAGCTCTGTTTCTTTCTTCTGTCCATATCCCAGCTCTGTTTCTTTCTTCTGTCCATATCCCAGTTCTGTTTCTTTCTTCTGCCATATCCTAGTTCTGTTTCTTTCTTCTGTCCATATCCCAGCTCTGTTTCTTTCTTCTGCCCACATCCCAGTTCTGTTTCTTTCTTCTGTCCATAACACAGTTCTGTTTCTTTCTTCTGTCCACATCCCATTTCTGTTTCTATCTTCTGTCTATTTTATATCATTGTTAAACTTTGGCAGTTAAAACCAGTAAGTGTCATACTGACCTGACATCACCTGGTGCTGGACGCAGTATAAAAAATGTATGCATGCATACAGCAAGTAATAAACAAGCATTCAGTTCTGTATCAAAGGTCACTTCTCAGCATTTATTAACGTTAACAAGATCCGAAACTAGGGCTGGGTATCGGCCATATTGGCTATAATTAACGAGTATCGATTTCTCGATTTTTCTTTGTGTGTGTGTGTTAATCCCTGCTGGAAGAGAGACAATTGTCAATATGATATCGATACCACATATTTTTACATCAATCCTGGTGCATCTGAATCCTACGGAGTACCGATTTTTTTTTCATCGATATTAACAGCATCTTTTTATTTTTGTCGTTGTCTTTCTTTCCATTTGTCGTTTTCTCCGTCTAACGACCTTTGAACTATGATGAAATATTAATGTCCTGATTTCAGTTTTTTTTTCTTTTGTTTCTAAATACGTCAAGTATATAGCTTCAATGTAGTGTTGGGTTTTGCCTTTGACTGATTGTGTTCGGTGCCGGCAGGCGTTTGCGATCACGAGCTCTCCAGTCATGCGGGCTTCCTGTTGCTTCCTGTCAGTTCTGGGCGTATCCTTTCCTGTGCCACCTGGGTAGCCTTTTCAAATACTGTTTTCTCTCTCAGCATCGTCTCTTCTATTTCAGCGAACTCTACGCTTCAAAGATTATCCAGGGAAAAATCGAACTTCGAACAGAAATCGAACAGAAAAAAAGGTCTCTTTCTGAGAAGAAGTAGAGTTCTTTTACTTCACAGACTGGTTGATTGATGATCTATTTTTTTTGATTGACTGATTATTAGTCTGGCTGATTAATGTTCTTTTTTTTGTTGTTGGCTGATTGATGATCTGTTTTATTGGCTGATTGATGATTTATTTTGTTGGCAGATTGACGATCTGTTTTGTTGGCTCATTGATGATCTGTTGCGTTGGCTGGCTGATGATCTGTTTTAAAATCTCACTGATGGTCCATTTTGCTGGCTGAATGATCGACTATTTGTGACTAAGTAGTGATCTGTTTTGCTGGCTGAATGATCGACTATTTGTGACTAAGTAGTGATCTATTTTGCTGGCTGAATGATCGACTATTTGTGACTAAGTAGTGATCTATTTTGCTGGCTGAATGCAACCGCAGTGTATATCACGGATAGAGAATTCAGTTTAGATTAAGAGTAGGGTACGATGAATCTGGTCAACTTTTCCAGAGGGATCTTTAACCCAAAAAAAGTCTTTTCGTTAAGCTTCATCATCGTGAAAGAAACGTCTCTAGTTTATTGCCCAGGCCACAGTGTCACAAAAGCCCGTTTGTAAGCAACAAAGCTTGGGGCATAAGAGATACTTTCATTGGGCGAAGATCCGAACATTTACACGGAATATACAAAAATAGCTTAGTTCTTACACAAACATACAACCATAGCTTAGTACTAACACAAGCATACAACAATAGTTTAGTACTAACACAAGCATACAGCAATAGTTTAGTACTAATACAAGCATACAACAATAGTTTAGTACTAACACAAGCATACAACAATAGTTTAGTACTAACACAAACATGGAACAATAGTTTAATACTAACACAAGCATACAACAATAGTTTAATACTAACATAAACATACAACAATAGTTTAGTACTAACACAAACATACAACAATAGTTTAGTGCTGTCACACGGCCAGTCTATAATAACAACATATAACAGACTTTTAGAAACTTCTTATCCTAGTCCACAGCTTCACTCTTTCCTTAAAGAGATTCTCTAATAAAGTTCATCTGTAATTTTAGATATTTATAACTTTGGACCTTGTAACGTCAGACATTTATAACTTTGGAGCTTGTAACTTTAGATATTTATAACTTTGGACATTGTAACTTTAAACATTTATAACTTTGTACCTTGTAACTTTAGATATTTATAACTTTAGACCTATACAAGACAGGATCAACCAATTTTGAAGCCCAATACGTCTAGTTTTTTTCTGTCTTCTGAAAAGTTATTATTAATATTATTAATCCTTTTGTTTTGGAAAAAAAACCTAAAATTACAATTTTCTTTGCAGAATTGTTGAACTATAGCTTCATTAGAAGAAAAAGTAAACTATGGTCTTTGGGTGGTGGAGCTAAAATCTACTATCACTGCTGTCCAAAGGTAAAGGTAAAGGTAATCCTGTCATGCCTTAGAGGCACATACGGATATGGTGTTAGTGCCCATGTTTTCCTTGACCTGTCAGCACACTATGATATGGTCAGTATCACGCCTGGCTGCCTTTCCTTCCCCAACTCCAGAAGAAGTCGGGTACCCATTTCTACAGCTGGGTGACTGGGGTGCCTCCGCCCTCATTCGAACCCCCGACCTTCGCCATGAGAGACCAGTGAAGGTCTAGAATTCATTATAACAAAGACGCAGCCACATAGAAATTCCTTTGCACAGAGTTAGACTGCTTCTGAACGAGGACTTCCCTAACAGATGCATTGGAAGAGGTGGACCGGCCGCCACGATCACCAGATTTATCTCCCTTGGGATTCTTCTTACGGGTACATGTAAAGACTATTGAAACAGCAAAACCAAGGCCATCAAACATTTTCAGGTCTGGAAGTTCCTAAAACCTGGTAATAACTCCCCAGCACCTTATTGCCCTCTTGTTATGTATTAGTATTAACCTCAAACTTTTGTCGAGTTCTACACAATCTAGGTATGCCACGCGGACCTCATAAATAACAGGCCGAGAACCCCTGGAATCCGTGGATCCTATCCGGACAATCTCTTTTTTACCGAACTACTGTATAAATTACGACTTCACTATTTTCAGGTCACATATTTCTAAATTTACAACGAAGACTATCGATGGCCAATCAGATTCCATTATTAATAACGTCACGTGGTTACGAGGAATCTATACTCTCTGTACCAACGGTAATTTGAACCATAGCGGAACATTAAGATAAAACAAAACAGATCTACCAGAAGGAGAGGAAGACAGAAGGAAGAGAGAGAGAGAGAGAGAGAGAGAGAGAGAGAGAGAGAACGAACACAGGAGAAACAAATAAGTAGGCAGTATAAGAAGTGAAAATTTGGAGAGAAGATGGTTAAAAGAGAAAAAACGGACGGACACACACACACAAACGCTCGCACGCACGCACACATACGCAATATATATATACATATCAACAGTAATGGGCACACTCATTGAAATAAGTTTAGAAATGGATTAGATTTTGTCCGACAATTTAATCAGTACAGTTTTCAAGTCTCATTCTTTCTGTGTGTTTCAATGTAGACAGACAGGAAGTCATAAGCGGACAAATAGACAGACGGACAGACAAACAAATAACAGACATATAGACAGATAGAAAGACACACAGGTAAAAATATGGAAAGGCAGATAGATTGACACACACAAAGACAGACAAGAGACAGACAGACAGACGGACATATAGATAGACCGAGAGACAGCACAGACACAGACTGACAGATAGCTATACTGAAATAGATAGACAGACAGCAGACACATAATAGATAGACAGACAGACAGACACATAACAGATAGACAGACACATAATAGATAGATAGACAGACAGACACATAATAGATAGATAGACAGACAGACACATAATAGATAGACAGACACATAATAGATAGACAGACAACAGACACATAATAGATAGACAGATAGACACATAATAGACAGACAGACACATAATAGATAGACAGACAACAGACACATAATAGATAGACAGACAGACAGACATACAGACAGACAGACACATAATAGATAGATAGATAGATAGATAGATAGATAGATAGATAGATAGATAGATAGATAGATAGATAGATAGATAGATAGATTAAAAATGTAACAGAAAACTAAAACAATAAAACATTCTTCACACACAGAAACATTAAAAAAAACAGAACTCAGCCACATCATAAACACACCATCATAACAAGAAACAGCGAGACATATAAGTACCTTGCAAACAACAAACCGAGATATCAAGGCATGGAAACAATAAGGGTAGATCTGAGGCTACAGACAACCAACCTCGGATTCAAAATCCCGGGACGCAGTTGAAGACGCACAGAGAAACAGAAAACTGAGATTTTGAAGACACAGAAATGTGAAGCAGAGATTTGCAAGTAATGATACAGTGAGCACATATTTTACACCAAGAAACAACCGAGAAATGAAGACGCATGTGCCAACATCAACACATCAAAACGGCCAGCGGTACCTGCCCTTTATATGTTCATATACATTATACTGTATCTCTGTAAAACACATACACTCTCTGACACATACACAACACACATACAACCCATATACAACCCACCGTGCTGTCATTAAGTCTGTGAACATCAACACCATCCATAGAATATCTCCGAAACGCAGACATCTTAAACACAAATGAAAGCCAGCGTCCGTTAGGATTTGAATTCCTGGATCAATCGTTCGGGACTCCTTTACTGTTGATTGGCTGGTCTGGTGCGCGCGTGTTTGTTCCGTGGGTGGAACTGGGCCCGTCTTAGGTTCCGACGGACATCGTGGGCAGTGGGTGAGTGCCATGTATTTGTGTGTGTTTCGAGTGATGAGTTTGTTTACTTCCACAGTCCTGTTTGTGGACTGTTTCTCCATTTTGTGCGCATATGTAATCTGTCTGTGGTTGAGTTTAACATATTTACGTGCTGCTTTCATCATCATCATCATCATCATCTTCTTCTTCATCACCACCTTCTTCTTCTTCTTCTTCTTCTTCTACTACTACTACTACTACTACTTATCTTATATCTTATATCCTTCCCGTGCCGTTAGACGTCACATAGGGCTCGCAAAGTAGTTCGCCAATATTTCCTGTCTTCGGCGAGTCTTTCAACCTCAACAAAGGATGTTATGCCTGTTAACTTGGCCTCTACTACTACTACTACTACTACTACTATTACTACTACTAATACTACTACTACTACTACTACTATTTGAATAAACCGCCATGCTCTGCTGCTCACCCAGAGTAGTACAACAACAACAACTACTACTAATACTACTACTGCTGCTGCTACTACTACTACTACTACTAGTACAACAACAACAACTACTACTATTACTACTACTAGTACTACTACTACTACTACTACTACTAGTACAACAACAACAACTATTACTACTACTACTACTACTACTACTACTACTACTAGTACAACAACAACAACTATTACTACTACTACTACTACTACTACTACTACTACTACTACTACTGTCTCCCTGAAACTGCCGATGCAGTGAAGGTTTTGAAGCACAGCATCGTGTCGGAGTGGAAGTTTCTTACATATAGAAGTTATGTTAGATGTTATGTGTACTATGATGCTGTTGACGCATTCTTCAGTAACTGCAACACTACTGCAGGCGCTGTGCACGAAACGCTTGACATAAAAGCATGGAGTAGGATGGAGAGTGGGCCAAAAAAAAGATCTGTTTTAATGCCTGAAAAGTAACCAAAACATAATGTTTCTTTGCACGATCCACCACCTTCATATAACACACCAACTCTTGCCAAATCGGGCGGGATGATGTAGCTCTGTTATCATTATCATGTGCCTTCTCCAGAACAATGGTTGGCGGTAATGAATCTCCAGTTCCCTCACTCCCTTGCCTTGATTGTGCACTGCGCCAGGCTGTGTCCTGTCCACTCTCTTATATTATCTTCCCATCTACATCTCTGTCTACCGCCCGCTCCTTTTCCTTCCACCTTTCCTTCCAGTATGTTTTTATAATAATATAGCTCCATAGACCAACCACGATCCACTGGAATTTGAATAAACCGCCATGCTCTGCTGCTCACCCAGAGATGGGCTTCCTTGCACTCAGGAAACTCCCGTATGTACTCAGCCTTTAACCTCAGTGTTGCTGGTAGCATGTTTTGTGGGATAGTGCCAATGACACATTGACTGTATACAGTTCCATCTTTTCCTCAAAGTTCCGATTGTCTACCATTTCCTTTCGTTATTCCCCGTTCGCGTTGTCTTTGTTGATGTTGCATTCAATTTGTTTGTGTGTGTGTGTGTTGATCTCCCTGTAATCTTGATAGGGTGGCTGTTATAAGGTCTGCTTTGTCCATCTGTAGGTTGCCATGGGCTGTTACTTTGCTTACCTGGTTGATCTGTCATTTCATTGCCTTTGATACCGGCATGTCCATGTCATGGAGGAGATTTGTGACTCTTTTAGTTTGACCAACCACTCGCGACCCATCACCTGGTTTTCAGTTGTTGTTTTTTTTTTCTTTTTTGTTTCAGCACGCATCGTGAGTCTGATAATATCACGGGTTGTGATTCTTGCTGGTTTGCTAGCCAGTTTATGGCTCGAGTAGCTCAAGCTTTGTGTGTTGGTAAAAGCAAATGGAAAATCTCCCTTTCCACGCCATTAATACATATATGTCCATGACCTTCGGCACATGATAAGTATAATATGGTCAGTATCACGCCTGGCGGCATTTACTTTCCCAGATTTCCTCTGGTACCCGTTTGTTGAGGTTGGGTGGACCCCGTGGGTCGTTCTTTATTGTTTTGTTTTGGTGTGTACCAGAAAAAAATCCCATTGCTGGGACTTGAACCCGGTGTCACCAGATTTAGTAAACCGAGAGTCTAACCACTCAGCCAACCAGCCTGCCATTGTGTGTAGAGGGAGGGCAATACGTTTAGCTATCCGACTCTCTGTCATCTCTACGAGTAGCCCTGATAACAGTTACATCCACCTTGTACAGGTAACCAGGTAGACAAGCTTGTTTGTATGCGGACTGACAGACACACAGACAGACAGACAGACAGACAAACAGACAGATAGTATTTTTGTTTCCTGTATTTACGGGATTTTTCTACGTGCCATAAATACTCCGACAGGTAAAGAGACAAATGCTCATTCAGCCGAAAAAAAGAAATGGATAGACAGAAAACACGCACAGACAGACATTATGAAATCTGATGGAAAAATATATTATATTATCCAAAAGCAAACTCACTGCAATCCGAGGCACACCAACTGAACCACACGAAGGCTATGCATGCAGCCAAAACCGGTAATTTTCACGTACGCACACTTGGAATCTGGGGACCGTCTGAATATTTTAGGGGCACTAGTTTCATGCTGTGGGTCTCAGCCTATCTATCTATCTATCTATCTATCTATCTATCTATCTATCTATCTATCTATCTATCTATCTATCTATCTATCTATCTATCTATCTATCTATCTATCTATCCATCCATCCATCCATCCATCCATCCATCCATCCATCCATAAATCTATCTATCTATCTATCTATCTATCTATCTATCTATCTATCTATCTATGTCTGGCTTTCTACCTGTCTGTTTCTGTCTGTCTGTCACGTCTCTCCCCGTTTCTCACCATCCATACTCTTTCTTTCCCACATACTGTCTCTCTGCTTCTCTCCCTCTCTCTCTCGCCCTTTCCATCAGAATCCATCGCTCTCTCATGCTCCATCTCTCTCTCTCCCCGATTCTTTCTCTCCGCTACTCGCCTTCTCTCTGTCTCTGTCTCTCTCTCTCTCTCTCGCTATCCGTCTCTTTCTCTTTCCCTGAATCTCACCCTCCTTACAGCGAACATAATACCCACATACACACTCTCCCCCCTTCCCAATACAGCAATGGTCGTGTAGACTTCACTTCCATGTTTTAAAAACTTTGGTCGCTAACGTGGTTCGTAAGTAATCACATGGTCTGTTGTAAAAAAAAAATCACACGATTGTGTCACGGGGAGAGGCAGTATCACATGATCTGGTGTGAAAAAAAATAACATGATTCACAAGAAATCAAGTAATCTCCCATAATAAAAAATCACATAATTCATAAGAAATCACTTGATGTACTGAAACTAAAAATCACATACACAGAATCAGTCATATTTACCATTTTCGTGCATTAAATTTTCCCAACATGACCCCATCATATATCTTACATCCTTCCAATGCCATTAAACCTAACATAGGGCTGCCCTATAGTTTGCCAAGTTTTCCTGTTTTCGGGCGTGCTTTTCAAACTCATCAAGGGATTTTCTGCCTACTAATTTGGCCTCTCTTAACAATTTCCTCTTTAGAGTTGCACGTGGTCGACCTCTTTTTCTTCGGCCTGTTTTATGTTCCACTTTATAGCTTGTTTAGGGATTCTCTGACTGTTTCTTCTCATCACGTGACCGGCGTACGTCCACGTCCTTTTTCTAATCACCCATGAGACTGGTTGTTGTTTGCTCATCTGTCTTATCTCTGCGGTGCTCATGAATTCGTTCCTCTTTATACCGAGTATTTTCTTTAGGCATGTATTTGCAAAATAGTCTGTTTTATTGTCTATTTCTATAGTTGTTTTCCAGCATTCGCATGCATAAATGAGGGGGGATATTACATTTTAAGTGAATAATCTTAACTTTGTTTTTTGTGGTTATAACTTTTGAGTGCCATATGTTCTCAGGATTCATGAAGGTCAGTGCTGCTTTTGCAATTCTAGCTCTAACTTCCTTCCTGGTGTCACCATCCTGGTCTATGTAGCTACCGAGGGATGCACGACCCTTTCCCTCATTAAAAAAAAAAAAATTAACATCAGGTGTAGTCGAGCAGATAGTGGATAGTGTTGATGTAGCTGTCCTACTCAGACGTGCTCTGTTTAGCTTAGCTAAAGGGAGGAGACGTGATCGTACCAGAGGTGGGGTGGGGGGTACTGCTGGCAATATTATCCCGACCAGCGGGGGGGGGGGAGGGGGGGGGAAGATGCTGTCTGATGAGACCATCAAGGACCCTTAGCTGATATGCTAGCGTCAGGGTTAGCGAACCACAGCTGACCAAGACCCTGTCCCACCTCTCCGTGGTACCCCCAGTAACAGGCCTAGCCTTGTTAACAGGGCACGGATCGCCACGTTCCCCATGGTGGTGGAGTCTGCTAAAGAAGCATTGCACACCCCCCCCCCTGCTTTTTACATGTACTCCGGGACTGAAAAAAGTAGCTGCCATAGCCTGCCTCCACGCCGATACGATGCTTTGCCTCAACATCTTCACAGCATCGGCTGCAAAGAACACCAGCTGGAAGTTACAGGGAGATTGCACAACCAACCAACCACCGAGTCACAGCTGAACCACTGTACTACCACTCTATTGCGCTTCCAGTAGCAAGTTCGACCTGGCTAAAGGAATGCCCCATCTCCATCACTGTAACGGAATCTGGTGGAAATTCTTTCTTCGTTTTGTTACGCGTTCATGATCCCTAAGCTACCTACGGTAATCCAATCGTTTTCCTTTATGATGCTTGCCTTTCAACATCTTCACGGCATCATCTACTAAGAGAACATAATCTTCGCAGTTCCAGAGAAATGCAATAACACCAGCAGCCTAGATACAACACTAGCAGCCAATATATAGCAACACCAGCATCGGAAATATAACATTACCAACAGCCGAGATACAACAACATCAATACCCGAGATACAACAACATCAGCAGCTACGATATAGCAACACCGACATCTGTAATACAACAATATCAACAGCAGAGATACAACAACATCAACAGTAGAGATACAACAACATCAACAGCCGGGATAAAATAACACCACAGTCCATTCACAACAACAACATCAACATTAAAAAAATACAGCAACACCAGCAGGCCGAAATACAACAACACCAACAAGCCGAAATACAACAACACCAACAAGCCGAAATAGAACAACGCAACCGCTAACCTGTAAAGGATCGATTTCATGACACTTTAAGTGAAGAACATCTGTCCAGAAGTCGATTCACAGTAGAGCATGTCATATTTCAGTGTGTTGAGCAAAAGAAAAAGCTGGCATTCACGCGAATGTGACATTCACCTGAAACTAAGTCTCATCTATGAAGAATTATATCCCAGACTGAAATCAAGTGTGACCCCTCCACCGTCCTCCTTCCCCTGTTCCCCTCCGCAAAACCCCTCCCAACCCCCTCTCCCTCCCCCCCCCCCAAAAAAAAACAACAACAACCCCAATCCCTCAGACTAAAATATACAAATCTCTAATACTACCCAACAACACAATTCCGCATGAGCATTTTGTAACCAAACAACGCAGCCGCCATATTCTAACAGGAAATTAGCAACGCCCAACTCAAAATTAGAATAGATAGATAGATAGATAGATAGATAGATAGATAGATAGATAGATAGATAGATAGATAGATAGATAGATAGATAGATAGATAGGTAGGTAGGTAGGTAGGTAGGTAGGTAGGTAGGTAGGTAGGTAGGTAGGTAGGTAGGTAGATAGATAGATAGACAGATAGATAGATAGATAGATAGATAGATAGATAGATAGATAGATAGATAGATAGATAGATAGATAGATAGATAGATAGATAGATAGAGATAGATAGATAGATAGATAAACTGTTTTCAGTATAACCAAATATCACAAAAAACCTATAACTATTCAGTCAGTTAGTCATTTGCAAGTCCCTTTCGGAACTTTGCCTCCTTAACAGCTCTCCTGCAAGCCTCTCAGTTGTAAGCAAGATAACCTGCTGCTGATTCATCCATCTGCAGATTATCAACGATGTTTTGCAGCTATCTTCACCTTTGTCTTCCTCTCTTTCTTTTCCCCATTATGTACCCTACCAAGACGATCTTCTCTAGATTATCATGACGTTTAACATGTCCAAAATATTTAAGCGTTCTCTGTTTAATCCTTTTTACTAATCAGCCTATAACTATTACGAACTGATAACTGTGCCAAACCTTAAGAAGGCAATCATTAGGGAGAGAAAAAAATGAATTAAAAACAAACCTTCCAACATGCAGAAATATGAGGTATACGTCGTCTGATATTACTACAGTATCTCATATCATAATAACTTCAGATGGGAAATGCAGAACAGAAATTAGGAACAGAATAGGCCAAGCAAAAACTGCATTTCAGAGAATGAGAAACATATTAGCTAACACATCTTTATCAATGAATGTTAGAAAACGAGTCCTAAAATGCTATATTGAACCTATCTTGTTATATGGAAGTGAATCATGGACAATAGGCAAGTTTGCACAAAAATCATTGGAAGCAGCAGAAATGTGGTTTATTAGAAGAATGTTGCGAATCCCCTGGACAGCAAAAATAACTAATGAAGAATGTATGAGAAGAGCTGGAGAGACAAAAAACCTTGTCAAAAAGATAAGAGAGAGACAAAGTACTTTCATAGGACATGCAATGAGAAGATGGGGCATTGAAAATATTATAACAACAGGAAAAATAGAAGGAAGAAGATCAAGAGGAAGACCAAGAGAAATGATACTGGACAGTCTGATGGGATGGTGTGAGAGGAGATCACCAACTGAACTGATGGTCTGCATGAAGGATCGTGTACTCTTGAGAAGCATAATAGCCAACGCCAGTCGGCACGGCACATGATGATGATGATCTCATATCACCTTTTCGTGTTCATCATCCTCTGCCGAACTGAGAAACGCCTCTCAAATGGATGTCCTTGCCCTGATAGATTACAAGAGTAGGGAAAATGGGCTTTAAGGGCGTTTAACGTTCCCAGATCTCAGCACTTGAGGAACAGTGAAGATCTATGCTTCTGCACTGATAACGCAAACATGTGTTGATGCTGACCTAGATGGCGTAGCACAGCCAAGCACAAGCTACCTCAGCCTAGCACACCCTACCACAAGCTAGCATAGCTTATCACAAGCTAGCACAGCCTACCAGCAGCTAGCATAGCCTACCACAAGCTAGCACAGCCTACCACTGGCTAGCACAGCCTAGCACAAGCTGTAACAGTGTAGCACTGCCAATCACGGTAGCTCACAAGAAAGGTTATATTTCTGTGAACACCATTACGTCGACTACAAAAGAATTCAGTTTCGCACAGACAGTGAGGTCCACCACCACCACAAATATCATCATTATCATCGTCATCGTCATCATAATCATCATCATCACTATCATCAACAACAACAACACTTAGCAAATTCAACGATGAGGCCAAACCTTCTATGTTAAGTCCAAGTTCCTTCTATTTAATACTTCGTCTGTAACTCATTATAAACGACATATGACACATTTTTACTACTCTAACCCATCATAAACAAAAGATAAACAATTTTTACTACTCCACCTCATCATATACGACATACGACACATTTGTACTGACTGTAGCTCATGATAAACGCCATATCACACATTTTTACTACTCTAGCTCATCATAAACAACATATGACATATTTTTACTAGTCTAGCTCATCATAAACGACGTATGACACATTTTTACTAGTCTAGCTCATCATAAACAACATATGACATATTTTTACTACTCTAGCTCATCATAAACGACGTATGACACATTTTTACTACTCTAGCTCATCATAAACGACGTATGACACATTTATACTACTCTAGCTCATCATAAACAACATATGACACATTTATACTACTCTAGCTCATCATAAACGACGTATGACACATTTATACTACTCTAGCTCATCATAAACGACATATGGCACATTTATACTACTCTAACTCATCATAAACGACATATGACACATTTTTTGCTACTCTAACTCATCATAAACGACATATGACACATCTATAAGACCCTGGACACACTTACAATTGCTTCTGTTTCAGAAATCGACACCATAGCTCTAGTTCTAAGACATCTCATTTTTTTCTTTAGGTTTCTTTACTTCGAGACGCCATCCTCATCGTCTACACCACACAGTTTTATGTCCCTCTCCCCCACCAGCCACACAAGCTACAGCTTACAGTGGACTCTATTACGTTGAACCTTTTGTATACAGTTTCTAATTTGAGTCTTGGAGCAGGAACTGATGAGCTTCTAAGAAAAATAGAAGACCGCACGAGAGTGCCTTTAATGTAAACTCGTTTGTATTAGAGTTATTTTCAGAAGGTTAAAAAAAATTGTCACAAAACCCATTAGAGGGAGAGAGAGAGAGAGAGAGAGAGTGAGGAGAGAGAGAAAGGGGACAGGGTGAAAGATTGTTTGGATGGAAAGAAAGACAGAAATTAAAAGGACACACAGCGGGTGGAGTTATAGAGATATGGGAGCATGCAAAGAGAGAGAGAGAGAAGAGAGAGAGAGAGAGAGAGAGAGAAAGAGAAGAGAAAGAGAGAGAGAGAAAGAGAGAGAAAGAAGGGGAGAGAGAGAAAGGGTGAAAAATTGTTTAAACGGAAAGATGGACAGAAAATAAATTGATACACAGCGGGAGGAGTAATAGAGACATGCAAGTATGCAAAGAGAGAGAGAGAGAGAGAGATAGATAGGGGAGAGAGAAAGAGAGAGAGAGGGAAGAAAGGGAGAGAGAGAAAGGGTACAGGGTGAAAGATTGTTTAGACGGAAAGATAGACAGAAAATAAAATTATACACAGCGGGTGGAGAAATAGATATATGCAAGTATGAAAAGAGAAAGAGAGGGGGGAGAGAGAGGGAGAAGGAAAAGGAGAGAGAAAGAGAAAGAGAGGGCAAAGGGAGAGAGGGAGAGAGAGAGAAAGGACAAACTGAAAGGTTGTTTAGAAAGAAATATAGATAGAAGATAAAAGTATACACGGCGGATAGAGATATGTAAGTATGAATGAATACATCTTGTCAGGCAGAGAGAGAGAGAGAGAGAGAGAGAAAGGGAATGAATGAATGAATAATCTTTATTTTTAAAGGGTAAAGAATTGGGCACGCAGGCCCGTCTTACATTCTGCCCTTCATCACTCCATCTTTCATTATTCCCACACACTAGATTTAGTACAAATATACAAATTAAATTAGGAAAAACATATCAAAAGAGTGTAAGATTTAACTATTACATTCAAAGTAAAAGAGAAGTAATTAACCTAATAAAATAGCACTCACGCACACATACATACGCAGACATATACATAAACAAAAATACATTGTAAATACAGATCTTCTAACATATGTTTTTTTTAAACAGACATTAAAATAATTTCTAACAATATCTAACAAGTTGCTTTTCTAACTATGTCATTTTAGTACTTGATGGTTGGCGAGTCACGTGTTGAGAGAGTGCTGGTTATTTTATGGAGGCATATAATTACAAGCAAGTAAATAATGAAACAGGTTTGAGTTAAAGGATGAAGTATTACCAACGGATTTTAAATGGTAGGGGAGAGAGAAAGAGAGTGTATGTGTGTGTGTGAAATATACGTAACAAAGTTGGAAGGCAGCCAGCAGACAGACATAAGCACAGAAGGAGGCAAACAAAAGACAGACAGACAGACAGACAGATTTAGTATGCCACTTTTGGATAAACTGTTTTCAGTATTACCAAACATCACATTAAAACTTATAACTAACTTTCTCATAATCAACTATTAAATTTATAAGCTCATAATGCACAAAGCGAAAATAAACTCCAAACATACTTAGCTAGTTAGTTCTATTAAAAGCTCAAGCTACAAGTTGGAACTATTCTACGTTACACAGTCTTACGAGAATAATTGTACAAGTCAAATAATCAAACAAAGCAGATCTTATAAGGGCATTTATGTGTGAGAATAGACAGATAAAGGACACACAAACAAAAAGCTCAGACAAAAATAAACGACACACAAACTAAGGGCTCAGACAGAATAAAGAACACACAAACTAATGGCTCAGACAGAATAAAGAACACACGAAAAATGGCTCAGACAGAATAAAGAACACACAAACTAATGGCTCAGACAGAATAAAGAACACACAAGCTAAATGCTCAGACAAAAATAACGAACACACAAACTAAAGGCTCAGACAAAAATAAAGAACACACAAGCTAAAGGCTCAGACAAAAATAAAGAACACACAAGCTAAAGGCTCAGACAAAATTAAAGAACACACAAGCTAAAGGCTCAGACAAAAATAACGAACACACAAACTAAAGGCTCAGACAAAATTAAAGAACACACAAGCTAAAGGCTCAGACAGAATAAAGAAAACACAAGCTAAAGGCTCGGACAGAATAAAGAACATACAAACTAATGGCTCAGACAGAATAAAGAACACACAAACTAATGGCTCAGACAGAATAAAGAATACACAAACTAATGGCTCAGACAAAAATAAAGAACACACAAACAAATGGCTCAGACAGAATAAAGAAAACACAAGCTAAAGGCTCAGACAGAATAAAGAACACACAAACTAATGGCTCAGACAGAATAAAGAACACACAAACTAATGGCTCAGACAAAAATAAAGAACACACAAACAAATGGCTCAGACAGAATAAAGAAAACACAAACTAATGGCTCAGACAAAAATAAAGAATACACAAACTAATGGCTCAGACAGAATAAAGAAAACATAAACTAAAGGCTCAGACAGAATAAAGAACGCACAAACAAAAGGCTCAGACAGAGTAAAGGACGCACAAACAAAAGGCTCAGACAGAATAAAGAACACACAAACAAAAGGCTCAGACAGACGAAAGAACACACAAACAAAAGGCTCAGACAGAATAAAGAACACACAAACAACCACACTTTACGAAACCGCAACAGAAATCCAACTGCCATAATGTTAACTCTCTCTCATCGCTCCGTGTTGCACAAGTCCATTAGCAGCGGCTCCAGTCTCAGCCAGTGAAGAATCTCAGGACAGTGCAAGCGCTCCGTAGCACCGGCGAGAACTTTGACGACGTGGAGGTGACGGGCAGGAATCGATCTCACAACCGAGGTGGGAGATTGACTGAGAGACCACGTGACTATCGATCTGGCCAACCCTACCGCCAAGAAATGCCAACAATAGGGAAATACGTCTCTGACAACGGCCAGAAAACACTCCACAATGAAAGAAGTTCTTATCTTTATGTTGGAGAAATATATTGGTTAAAAAAAAAAAGAAGCAGTCTCGAATATTAAGAATGGAAATTGCTGGAGAAGCGATGCATCTTCACAGACGAAAATGGCGTGGTATATGAATTATACCAGCAACTGGAAATCAAATATCATTTCTTTAATGATTGAGTGAAAAGTTGTGGCCGGGGGGGGGGAGGGGGAGTGGGGGGGGGGGTGGATGGAGAAGACCCTGTCCGATTTGGCACTCAGAAACTCATACCAGACATGCTAGCATCAGAGATGGCGAATCATAGCTTGACAGAGACTCTATCCCATCTCTTCGTTGGAGCCAAGCTTGGCCAACGGGATAGGGATGGCCACAGTTCCCCCCCCCCACCCCATGGTGGTGGAGTCGGCTAAAGAAGTGGTCCGCACCCCACTGCTTTTTTTAGCTTCACTCGGGGGGGAGGGGGGTGAAAAAATCGCCACCATAACCCCTACCCAGTCCGATACGATGCTGTGCATCAACATCTTCACAACATCGGCTGCAAAGATTATCGGCTGGCAGTTCCAGAGAGAAAAAAGATGAAGAAAGATGAAAAGAAGAAGAAAGAAAGGGAGAAGGAGGAGGAGGAAAAAATATTACATTCTCATTATTGCTATATTTTTGTGACACTTTAACAGTCAATAAAAAGATGACAAAGACATTAAAAGCAACAGATAAAGATGCAAACTGACCCTGGACAGACAGAAAAACCAAATGAATGAGGTCCTCAAAGAAGTTTCAGAACGACGAAAGCTAAAAATAATGAGGAAAAAAAAGCAGACAATTAAAATTTCTTGGACATGTTATGAGAAGACAGAAGATTGAGAACTTGGTAATGACTTTGAAAAAAAAGAGAGATTAAGGCCACGAGAAAACTGTCAGCGGACAGAGCAAATGACATGAAAGAAGAAAAGTTCGAGGTGTGATTGATAAGTTCGTGGTCTAAGGTACAACGGATTATTTGTGGGTTATTTCTCAACATAGTCCCCTTGCAAGTTCATATACTTAGTCCAGCGATCCTAGAGCATACGGATCCCTTCTTTGTAAAAGTCATCATCTTGTGCCAGTAGAAAGTGGTCTACAGCATGAAAGACGTCATCATCTAATGCAAATTTGCTACCATTGAGCTCTTTTTTTATTTTGGTAAACAGGTAATATTCCGAAGGGGCCAAATCTGGGGAATAAGGAGGATGTTCAAGAAGCTGGAAGCCGCATTCATAGATGGCAGACATTGCCACCGCCGACTTGTGAACTGGAGCATTGTCTTGCTGAAAAATGACTCCTCTCGTCAATTTCCCTCGACGCTTTACCTTCAGTTTGACCCGCAGTTGCTTCACAAGATTAGCGTAATAGGCCTCGGTGACCGTTCTGCCTTTTTGAAGATAATCTACCAATAGCACATCTTCTGAATCCCAAAAGATGGAAGCCATCACTTTGCCTGCAGACAGAACCATCCTTGCTTTCTTTGGAGGTGGGGATCCATGATGTTTCCGCTGCTTTGACTTTTCACTGGTTTCTGGTTGAAAATGATGAACCCAAGTCTCATACATAGTCACCGATTGCTAAAGAAACTTTTCAGGATCTGCAGAAAAATTGCCAAGATTGTCTCTTGACATCTTGAGACGCTGCCGTTTGTGATCAGTTCCAAGGAGTTTCTGGACCCATCGAGCAGAGACCTTTGTCATTTGAAGATCATCGTGAATAATGGCATGAACACGTTCCTGTGAGATACCCAACTCAGTAGCAATGTACTGCTCAGTTAGTCGCCATTCCTACTGTATCATGTCATGGATTCTGCGGGTGTTTCATCAGTGGTTACCGTTCTTAGTCTTCCTGGACGGGGATCTTCTTCCAGACTCTCCCTTCCATGTTTGAATTGAGCTGCCCATTTCTTCACTGTGCTGTAAGAAGGGGCACTCTCCCCTAGAGTCTCTACCATATCCTCATGGATCTCCTTCGATGATAAGCCCTTGATGCAGAGGTAGCGAATGACTGCTCAATGAGAAATTTTATCCATTTTCTCAATTTCTGCCACCACTTACCAATTCAGTAGCCTATTAAAACAAATTGGTTGGAGTTGGTTTAATGAAACTTGTTGTTTAATCTTACATTAACCAGATCTACAAATGCACCTAATATCAAATGTGTTTTTCAAGTTTGTACCTTAGGCCGCGAATTTATCAATCAACCCTCGTATTTCAACTGATCTGGAACGCCGTAAGGCAGAGAAGCATGAAGGACGACACCGGCACAGATGGTGATTTGTTTATATATGAAGAGGCTGATAGTAGAAGGCATAAGTGCCCGGCAAAAGAGGAAAAAGGACGACCTCGCCGGCAGGTGAACTCGGGACATTACGGAAAGTCTGAACGTGTCACTGCAAGACACTGGTCAACTAGCTCAAGACCCTATCGCATTCAGGGAGGCTGTAAAGGACATGTCACATGAATGAATGAATGAATGAATGAATGAATGAATGAAATTATACTGATACTTTCTGCACTGGCATTTGAAAACTCTACGTCCCGTAGCATTTGCATACCGTAGGGGGTGTGAAGTGTTAGTGCATTCACATTACTAGGCCACTACAGAATTTGAGGTAGGGGATACCAGGACATGTCCTCGCTGCCTCTATTTTTCTAGGGGAAACCCCAGGTCATCATCATCATCATCAGGTGCCGTGCCGACTGGCTTTGGCTATTTTATGCTTCTCCAGAGTACACGATCCTTCACGCAGGCTATCAGTTCAGTTGGTGATCTCCTCTCACACCATCCTGTCAGACTGTCCAGTATCATTTCTCTTGGTCTTCCTCTTGATCTTCTCCCTTCTATTTTTCCTGTTGTTATAATATTTTCAATGCCCCCTCTTCTCATTGCATGTCCTATGAAAGTACTTTGTCTCTCTCTTATCTTTTCGACAAGGTTTTTTGTCTCTCTATCTCTTCTCATACATTCTTCATTAGTTATTTTTGCTGTCCAGGGGATTCGCAACATTCTTCTAATAAACCACATTTCTGCTGCTTCCAATGACTTTTGTGCAGACTTGCCTATTGTCCATGATTCACTTCCATTTAACAAGATAGGTTCAATATAGCATTTTAGGACTCGTTTTCTAACATTCATTGATAAAGATGTGT
Organism: Achatina immaculata; assembly: GCA_009760885.1. Taxonomy (NCBI): domain Eukaryota; kingdom Metazoa; phylum Mollusca; class Gastropoda; order Stylommatophora; family Achatinidae; genus Lissachatina; species Lissachatina immaculata. The sequence continues at coordinate 9,466,188 of CM019714.1, read as the reverse complement.
TAGCTAATATGTTTCTCATTCTCTGAAATACAGTCTTTGCTTGACCTATTCTGTTCCTAATTTCTGTTCTGCATTTCCAATTTGATGTTATTACTGCTCCAAGGTATTTGAATTTCTGCACCTGCTTTAGAATAATTCCGTTTAATTTAATACTGCATACTGGTGGATTCTGTTTCTTAGATATAACCATAGTCTCTGTCTTTTTGATGTTCAAAGTAAGGCCTTTCTGTTCACTTTCTTTGGCGACTTTATCCAAGAGATTTTGCAGGTCTTGTTGGTTCTCATCTATCAGTACTGTGTCGTCAGCCTACCGAAGGTTGTTAATATTGTATAACCCCAGGTACCCATTTAAGTTTGTTTTTTTAGGCTGGGTTGACCCTGGTCCGGGTCGGTCAGAAAAAATTTCGTCCTGGCGTGAAATCGAACCAGGGACCATCTGACTGGCTAGCCAGTGAATTAACTACTACACCACCATGGCACAGTTTATGGATCATCGGCAGAAGCCAAAGTTGAATTTTCTAGAAAGCTAACATAGGGAGCAAGGGGAAAAAAGACACAAATCTGATGAATACCTTTTCTCACCTTGACGTAGGAATGTTCTGACTTACAGCATCCTAGTACCAAGTTTGGAAATGTTTTTGTAGTTAGGGAAATGAAGGCGAGGAGGTATAACACTGACCCTTTTTCTTTGGAAAACATGGACACTAACATGATATTCCCTATAGTCCTCACAAGCATGGAACAGGCCTTCCCGCTCTCTCTCTCTCTCTCTTTCTATTTTCTCTCTTTCTATCTCTCTCTCTTTCTCTCTTTTTCTATTTTCTCTTTTTCTCTCTTTCTCTCTCTCTTTTCTCTCTCTCTCTCTCTCTTCTTTCTCTGTTTCTCTCTCTCTTTTTCTCTTTCTTGTTCTCTCTCTTTCTCTGACTTTTTTTCTCGTTTTCTCTCTCTCTCTTTCTCTCCTCTCTCTCTGTCTCTCTTACTCTCTCTCTCTCACTAATGAGGGTCCCTGCTTCTGAAGTTCTCTCCAAGAATTAAACCCCCAACTAGCACAGTTCCCTTAGAACAGCATTATCAGAACATCAGCAGCTACAAACTTTAAACTCAAACTGTCTTGTCTTGTCTTGTTTTGTCTTGTCTTGTTTTTTCTTGTCTTGTCGTGTCTTGTCTTGTCTTGTGCTATCTCCATGTAACTGAGAGCTGGTGTTCTTTGCAGCCGATGCTATAGAGATGTTGAGGTACAGCATCGTATCGGTGTGGGAGCGGGTTATGGCAGATAATTTTTGCAACCCCGAAGTACAGCTAAAAAACAAGGGGGGGGGGATGCAATGCTTCTTTACCAGACTCCACCACCATGGGGACTTTGGCGTCCCTGCCCCGTTAGCTAGACTAGACCTGTTTCTGGAGGTACCAACGGAGAGTTGGGACAGGGTCTTGGTCAGCTATGGATCGCTGATTGCCTAATCAGACAGCTTCTTCACCACCACCACCCCCCCCCCCACACACACACACATTTCCACTCACAGCTATTAGATTTTTTTTTAAAAAAGGAAGAAAAAAGATATTTTGGAATAAAAGCCGAATACTTACTATTCTGTTCAGAAATTCTGTAAACCAGACTAATGAACTTCCTGATGCTTTCCATACGCTGTATCAGTGTACGTGAGATAACTGTTGCGTTTTTAGAAACTTTCTCCCGCGCGCGGGAAAAGCACGTCGACGTGGGGGAGGGGGAGGCGGAGCCTGTATGTTATGATTAAGGCTCATGCCGAAACGTCACAACTTTGTAATCGTTAAGTAATAAAGCTGTTCCTACATTTTTTCCTAGTTTATACATTCTGGTATCACAGCTTTACTGCAGTGCTTCGTGTATAGTTATATACTTATACACTAATTATTGTGTGTAATTAAGTGCAATTCTTCAAACATCATGGACACAAAAAAGAACAAATATATCCATGCTACAAGAACTTAATGTTGAAGAAGGCTGGCTAGTAAAGAGGATTAAACAGAGAAAACTTAAATATTTTGGACACATTAAGCGTCATGATAATTTAGAGAAGACCATATTGGAAGGGTACATAATGGGGAAAAGAAAAAGAGGAAGACCAAAACGAAGATGGCTGCAAGAAATCGTTGACGATCTGCAAATGGACGCAACAGCAGCAGGCCATCTTGCTCACAACCGAGAGGCCTACAGGAGTGCTGTTTGGGACGCAAAGTTCCGCAAGGGACATGCAAATGAATGAATGAATGAATGAATGAAGTGCAGGGTTGATTATGTATAGAGTTAGTTATGTGTAGAATTAGTTAAGTGTAGAGTTTATTATGTATAGAGTTAGTTATGTGTAGGATTAGTTAAGTGTAGGGTTGATTATGTGTAGAGTTAGTTATGTGTAGGGTTAGTTAAGTGTAGGGTTGATTATATATAGAGTTAGTTATGTGTAGTATTAGTTAAGTGTAGGGTTGATTATGTATAGAGTTAGTTATGTGTAGGGTTAGTTAAGTGTAGGGTTGATTATGTGTAGAGTTAGTTATGTGTAGGGTTAGTTAAGTGTAGGGTTGATTATGTGTAGAGTTAGTTATGTGTAGGGTTAGTTAAGTGTAAGGTTGATTATGTGTAGAGTTAGTTATGTGTAATGTTAGTTAAATGTGGGGTTAGTTAGTTGCGGAGTTAAATAAGTGTGGGGATTAGTTAAATGTGGGATTAAATGTCCGTACATCATATTGTAGAACAGATGACATAATATAACCCTACCTCTGTTTATTATGACCTGTAAGAGTCTATACAGGCATCACCGGAAACCACGTCATCCAAGGCCCATCATGCCATCTTTTATGCAAGTAACCCCCCCCCCCCACCTTTCCGCCAATCTCCTCACACACCAAATCACCTTGTGGATATATAACATAATAATCAACTAATGATATCAAACCTTCTTCCTTCGAGATATCCAACATAACCATCATCAAATATTATCAGACCGTACTTCCTTCATTTTGAAACATCCACAATAGTCAACAACTAATGATATCAGATCCTATATCTTAAGTAAGTTCTTTTTTTCTTAACTTCATGATATCCAATATAATCATCAGCTAAGATATCCAATATAATCATCAGCTAAGATATCCAATATAATCATCAGCTAAGATATCCAATATAATCATCAGCTAAGATATCTAATATAATCATCGGCTAAGATATCCAATATAATCATCAGCTAATGCTGTCAGACCTCTTTCCCTCACTTTGATATCCAACATTGCCTGCTTGTTGTTTCTGACGTGACAACGCAAGCAAATGTCTTCTTATTGTAAGAAATTAAATAGGCCAGACAAAACACAGCAATTCGATTATTCATAACCACATTAAAAATGTATATTACTCTTTCAGGCAAATTATGTTCTCAGTTCTTTCACTGTTTCCCATAGACCTCACCAATAAGGATAGACACGAAAGGTGGAAATACAGCATTGAAAGTAAACATACTTCCTGGATCAGTCAGTCATTTGCATGTCCCTTGCGGAACTTTGCCTCCCTAACAGCTCTCCTGTGGGCCTCTCGGTTGTAAGCAAGATGCTCTGTTGTTGATGCATCCATTTGCAGATCATCAACGACGTCTTGCAGCCATCTTCGCCTTGGTCTTCCTCTCTTTCTCCCATTATGTACCCTTCCAAGACGGTCTTCTCTAGATTATCATGAAGTTTAATGTGTCCAAAATATTTCAGTTTTCTCTGTTTAATCCTATTTGCTAGCTAATCTTCTTCAATATTAAGTTCTTGTAGTATGGATATATTTGTTCTTTTTTTGTGTCCATGATATTTGAAGAAATCTTCTGTAGCATTTACATTCAAAGGCATTTATGAGTTTCTCAGCTGCTTTGTTAAGTGTCCAGGTCTCACAGGCTTATGTTGCGATGGAAAAAATACGTGCTAGATATAACTTGAAAATAAGTGGATTTTATAAAAGGGGCGTAACTTGCTAAAACTAGAAAAAACTTCATGAATCAGGTACGTGAGATGTGTGTATAAGGGGCACTGCAGCAAGGTAAACATTGACCATTCTTCCCTGGCAGGTGCTTCAGACTAAGAGCCAAAAGTGGTCATTGCAGAGAGTGGACACTGGTCAGTGTCACTGAGGCAAGCTGTGTGGTAACTTTGTAATCCCACGCCATCGTCATCTTGAGAGATGAAGTCCTAAAAATTGTCCATTTCGTGCCAGAATTTCTTACAAGGAGCAGGCCAAAAGGGCTAAGTCTCTCTCTCTCTCTCTCTCTCTCTATATATATATATATATATAATATATATATATATATATATATATATATATAATCCCCCGTGTGGTACCCGGGATCTGCAAAGAATAGGACCACTGTACCCTACCACGCATGATCGTAAAAGGCGACTAAGGAGGGTTCAGCATAGGGCCAGCAACCCTATGTGGTAAAAAACTATCAGACAGCTACAGAAACAGAAGCAAGGGAAAAAACAAATGCAGGTGGAAGGATAGTTATTGAGGAAAGACGCTGGCGATGGCTGGGACATGTGCTCCGAATGACTGATAACTCACTACCAAAAACAACACTAAGATGGACACCACAGGGGAACAGAAGTAAGGGTAGACCAAAAGAGACATGGAGAAGAACAACAGAGAGGATGTTGAGCAATAGAGGGCTCACCTGGGCAAGAGCAGAAAAAAAGGCAAAGGACAGGCATTTGTGGAAAACCCTTGCGGAAGCCCCATGTGCCCTGTGCACTTAAGGTTCAGATATATATATATATATATATATATATAATATTTTTCATGTTTTTATCTGTTGTGTTGTTTTTGTATGTGATCCTTGAAAAGAAAAGGCTTTTGCCGAAATATTGGATTGTTGTATGTTCTTCATTTATGTGTACTCATCTTACTTTCTGTCGTTCTTATTTCTGCCCACTTTCCTCACTCCTTCTGTCTTGTGGTAAAACTGTCCCATACTCTCATCTATTTTGATTTTAGCAAGTTTTCCAGTACTTGGAAGGCGAACTTTATTAAGGCAGTACCAGGAAATAAAGAACCCACGTACTCACAGACCACAGAAGTTAGGAGACCTACACGCAGTCAGCTGACACCGTAACAGGAATCTTCGACGTGAGACGGCGACAGAAAGAAACTATGAAAGGAGTGGGGACCCATGTTTGCATAGAAGGGTGGGGGTGGGGGTGGGGGTAGGGTAGACAGTTGGATACAATTAGATACTTCTATAGTTGTATAGTGTTACATTTTTATAGTTCTATAGTTTTATAGTTTCATATACTTATAGCTGTATAGTTCTATAGTTATACATTTGTATAATTTTATAGTTGTATAGTAGTATAGTTTTATACTTTTATAATCTTATAGTTGTATAGGTTATAATTTTATGGTACTATAGTTTTATAGTTCTATATTTCTTAGTTTTATAGCTGAAAAATTTATAGTTTTATAGTTCTATAGTTGCATAGTTTTATATTTCTGTAGCTCTATAGTTTTATAGTCTTTGAGTTTAGAGTTTCAGTTTGAGCGCATCTCAGGAGAACACGTTTGTTTACCTTCGAGACGATAAACCATCGGTAACTCTGAACACAAGAACCTGTAGACGCTTCTAGAAGTCACTGTTGCCTTTTTCTGCTGGAAAGTGTTCGTTTCCACGATGGTTTCTCGATGATTGTCAGGCTGCTTTCGCGACTAAGCCACCCACAACCCAACCCAATGAACATCTAACCACTATATCGAACATTTAAACAGCTGAAACGTATTCATGTATCTTCCGGTAAACTAACCCGACACTGCAGATTCCAGCGCTCATCTCCACAAGGCAAAAGTTGCCCCACTAGCCCCAAACGCGTCTGCCAAAACGGCCTCCAGGATACTTTTATTTAGATTAGCTTTGCCTAGGAATAATACTCGCTGTAAACACTATCTATCTATCTATCTATCTATCTATCTATCTATCTATCTATCTATCTATCTATCTATCTATCTATCTATCTATCTGTCTATCTATCTATCTATCTATCTATCTATCTATCTATCTATCTGTCTGTCTGTCTGTCTGTCTGTCCTTCCGCCCATCCATCCATCCATCCATCCATCCATCCATCCATCCATCCATCCACCCATCCATCCATCCATCCATACATCCATCCATCCATCCATCTGTCTGTCGTCCCTGAGTATCTTTGTGTGATTAAATCCATATTTCTGCAAGTAGAAAGTCGTTCCAAAAACAAACAAACAAACAGCTTATAATAAAATAAGCAAAAAAAAAAGCTGTAAAAAAGCACTATTATTCGATCTACAACCAACCTGGTAAATGAAAGATCCCATTTCCTGCCAAATCAGCACTTCCATAGCGAGCTAACCCACACAGAAAACAGAACAAAAAGCTCCAACACGAGCCCTTCATGTACAAACTGTTCCGGCATGGCTACCACTGGCGATTTGTTTTAGGCACATTCGCTCCCCTGCTTTCTCAGGGGGAAGAATAAACTAGGGGAGAGAATCAACAATTAATCGAAGATCTGATGTATTTTTTTTTTATCTTAAAATATCAAGTGATACAGAATCCTCATTGATGGGGTGCATGAATAGCTTGGTTTGCCAGATGAGAGAGAGGAGAGAGAGAGGGAGCCAGTCTGGTCTTGGATATTTAGATCTAAACCAAAGAAAGAGGAAACATGAATTATTAAATTAAATACAGTGCGTCCGTAAAATAATGGTAGGGTTTGAAAAAAAAACCATTTGTTATTATAACTATATATATTATATACTGAAACTATACACTAAAGCTAGAGAGAGAGAGAGAGAGAGAGTAAAGAGTCATAAGTATATTTTATTATCTTCATCAGACGTCACTCTCATCTCATGGTTTGTAAAGTCCCGCCATCTCATTTTTTTTCAACTCACTTCACTGGACCTTGTAACAGTTGATTCTTACAAATAAAGTTTGTTAAAAAAAGTAAATCATCAAGTTTTCTACCACACGTTTAGCAGTTCACAGATTCATATTTGGCAAGCCAGAGAACGTCACACTCAGCCTTCCTCTGCATTGTCTAGTCATCATGAAATGATGCGCCATGTGTTGGTAGAATGACGCTTTGTATTGCGTCGCCGTCATGTGACTATCTACGCCACCCGAACCAAATGCACCACCCCCCAACACCCACACCCGGAAAAAAAAGGTTCATTTGTTATTTAATATAGTGTAGGTTTTATGGCTTAGCTACATTTAGTTCTGACACTTTATGACTTTCAAACTCTACTATGATTTTACCGTTTAGTTCTGGCAATTTATGACTGTCGAGCCCTACTATGATTTTACCATTTCGTTCTGACACTTGATGACTCTCAAACTCTACTATGATTTTATCATTTAGTTCCGAAACTTGATGACTCTCAAACTCTACTACGATTCTACTATATAGTTCTGACACTTTATGACTCTCAAACTCTACTATGATTCTACCATTTAGTTCTGACACTTTATGACTCTCAAACTCTACTATGATTCTACCATTTAGTTCTGACACTTTATGACTCTCAAACTCTACTATGATTTTCTGGACACGCTGTACTACAATGGCCTTGCAATTGGAACAAGAAGACAGATGCAGTATTTTGCGTGGAATATTTAAGATCCAGGAACCTTGTGTTGTGGGGGTGGGGGCGGGGGTAGAGTGCCGTCTTAATGCATGTGCCCACCTGGGCAATGTCAAGAGACCCCAAGTGCTTGGGGCACCCAACCAGCCCATGGAAGTCTATGTATATGGCGGACGTGCTGTTCATGTGTGGAGTCACGATGCTTATTTTGTTATTTTATTATTACTTTGCCCAGGGGCCCCCGATGCTTTTAAGGCGGCCCTGTAAAGGGTGGGGTTGGGGGGGGGGGAATCAGCTGTATAACAAGTAATTCTTTTTATTAAATTGGCTTTTTTTGCATCCAAATTACCGCTGTGCACTTCTTTTGCTATCCCCTCTTGTGTACCTAGTTACACAACGCTATGGCAGTATTTTCGTTGCTTTAGGACTACGGGTTGGTAGTAGAAAAAAAGATAGAAATAATTCCAGATCCTGGTATACAAGTGACTTAGGAAAACACTTTAAAGGTTTTCTTAATAGCTTTGTCCGCTGATTACATATATATATATATATATATATATATATATATATATATATATATATATATATATCGAGTAGATATATTCTCTGTTTTACTGTAGGCAAGCACTGAACACTAATTAACATGAAATGTTCCTTCAAATAGTGGTAGTAGCGAGGCAAGCCAGAAAAGTTTGGACTTGCAGCGATCAAAGCTCGTGGAAATGGTTTGGAGCGTAATCGCTGTATGACAAAAACCAAGATTTGCCCACATTGCTTATATAAATGCAGCCAAGGACAATTTATCCGACAAAATTTCCATTTCAGATCTCAGTTTTCTACAAGTCTTGTCTTGTCTTGTCTTGTCTTGTCTTGTCTTCTGTCTCTTTGGAACTGCGAGCTGGTGTTCTTTGCAGGAGATGCTGTGAAGGTGTTGAGTCATGGCATCGTGTCGGATTTGAAGCGGGTCATGCAAGCTAATTTTTCCATTCCCTGGGTGAAGGTAAAAAAGAAGGGGGGTATGTAGCACTTCTTTAGCAGACTCCATCACCATGGGGACTATGGCTATTCCTGCCCAGTTAGCCAGACTAGGCCTGTTAGTGGGGTTACAAACTGGGAGGTGGGACAAGATCTTAGTCAGCTAAGGTTCGCCATCTCTGACGCCAGTATGTCAGCTGTGGGTGGCTGATTACCCATGTGCTCTCTGTATATAAGACGCAGCACGTTTTAGAGACAACTTCCAAGGAAAAATGCACTTTGTTTACTGGAAAATACAAAAGATGAATTAGTTCAACGAAAATTAATCATCATCGAAACCCGCAGCTGGAGCTGAAACATCCGTCTTTTACGTCTCATTTCCCACCTCCTTTATCACAAAAACGTAAATTGTCCGTCTCCAGGCCATTAAGGCATAATGGGGATAGGGTGTTAGGTCCGTAGTTCCAAGATCTTCGGGACGTGAAAGTCTGATGTGGTCAGTACCACGACAAGCCGCATTTATCTTCCAAGATTTCTCTGGTACCCAATTTTTAGAAGCTGAGTGGACCTCGGGGGCCTTTTTTAGTGTGGCGGTACCCAGAAAAAGATCCCAGCTGCTGGGACTTGAACCCGGTACCACCGGATTAGTAGACGGAGCGCTTAACCACTCAGCCAGCCGGGCTCCTCTTTTACCGTAGTCTAGAGAATTGTATTGTTCAGCTGAAGCCAGGTCATGTTAATTAAGCTCATTTTCATGTCCTTTCGCTCATCTATCATCTCTCTCTCTCTCTCTCTCTCTCTCTCTCTCTCTCTCTCTCTGAACCATAACTGCCCAAGGCACATGGAGCTTCTGCAAGAGTTTTCCACAAATGCCTGTCCTTCGCCCTTTTTTTCCGCTCCTGCCCAGGTGAGCCCTCTATTGTTCAACATCCTCTCTGTTGTTCTTCTCCACATCTCCTTTGGTCTACCCTTACTTCTCTTCCCCTGTGGTGTCCATCTTAGTGCTATTTTTGGTAGTGAGTTATCAGTCATCCGGAGCACATGTCCCAACCATCGCCAGCGTCTTTCCTCAATAATTGCTGTCAGTGGCTTCATCTGCATTTCTGCCAACAAGATGTTATTTCATCTATCTGTCACAATAAAGGCGTCCTCTGTTCTCATTGCTTCCACTGTTATCATAACCAGCCTGTAAGACCAGGCCACATCTTGTTAGCGTTCCCTATCCCATTAAGCGAGTAACTTTCCCCCCAACTGACTCTCTAAGCCCACCAGGGCTTCCGAGCAGCCGATTAAGCTAAAGAACATGGCCCAGAAGACCTGTATTCTCCTCATATCCTGGCTGACAGGATCTCAGTGAAGAGATTTCATATTTTATATTTTAGAGGCCTATAACAGTTTATATAAATGTTGGAGATATGATTATTAGGAAAGCAGAAACATACAAACATCTAGGCACAACCTTCAACAGAAGCAGCATAGTAAGCGAGGAAATTAAAAAGCAGAGTTCAGAAGGGAATAAAATATACTTTGCCTTGCAACACCTTTCTAAAATCCAAAAATCCTGTCTCAAAACACCAAAATAACAAATATACAAAACTATAATAAGACCAGCCGTCATGTATGGATCAGAAACGTGGAGTACAACAAAGAAAGATGAACAACAATTGCAGATCTTTGAGAGCAAGATCCGAAGAAGAATCTTTGGGCCGATAAAGGATACCAACAGTGGAGAATGGAGAGCTAGAAAGAACACTGAACTGAACAGATTGTTTAAGTCCCAACAAATTATAAATGTCTCGAAAATGAACAGACTACGCTGGTTGGGGCATAGAGAAGGAATGAGTGAGAACGGACAAACGAAAATTATGTATGTACAAGAGCTGAGGGGAACAAGACCAAGGGGTAGACCAAGACAGAGATGGAAAGACAACATAGAAGAGGATATAAAAGAAATTGTTGTCACCAACTGGAGAGAGAAGATTAGGAATAGAGAGGAATGGAGGTGAACTTTATCAATGAGCCTTAATGTCTCGGAAAGCAGAAGCAGAAGAAGAAGAAGAAGAAGAAGATGATGATGATAATGATGATGATGATGATGATGATGATGATGATGATGATGATGATAACAGCAACCGTTATCTTATAAGATAGTAGATATAGTAATATCTACATCGCTTTTGAATCATCGGTTGCTAACAAAAGTAATTTCAAACATTGAAATAACAATAATTGTACTACACTTGTTAGAACATTTTTTCGTACAACAACTGCGTCCGCTGAAATACATATAATAATAACAGTTGCTTAATAGTAACAGTTAGTATAATAGGAAAGGTTGCTATAATAGTAACAGCTTCTACTTTGCTACAATCTAGGACTAAATTCTACTTAACAAGAATAATCCCTTACATTGTGGTAGCGAGGTAAGTCAGAAATGGTTAATCTCGCAAGGAAGAAAAGATATGGAAATGGATTCCCAGACAACCACTGTATGATTTTATCACTGTTCTAAAACCCACTTCATGAAAAAAAAAAGTGCGATACAGAACAATATCATATCTAAGTGGTACTATATAGAACACTATCATATCTAAGTGGTGCTATATAGAACACTATCATATCTAAGTGGTATGTGATACAGAATAGTTACATGTCCAGGCCGTGTGGTATAGAGCAGTGACATGTCCAGGCAGTGTGTTATAGAACAACGAAATGTTCTAGTCTGTGTGGTATAGAACAGTGACATGTCTACTCTATCGGGTGTTCATGATGACTGGTATATCTGATATACCCAGCTAAAGTTTCTTGAACACACCGGGTACAGAAACACAAAACCTGCATGGCACATGATAATGATCACTGTGGATAGAATTTAGAATTTGTAGACAACGAAGAAAAAAGAGTGTAGAGAACCTATAAACACGTTATCATAAAAAAGGTGATCATATCAGAAATACAACATCAAACCATATCATCATCACCACAGGTATATGAAAACTCTTAATATGACCAATATACTTGATAATATTTACGAAGCCTTGCATCTATCTATCTATCTATCTATCTATCTATCTATCTATCTATCTATCTATCTATCTATCTATCTACCTATCTATCTATCTATCTATCTATCTATCTATCTATCTATCTATCTATCTATCTATCTATCTATCCTTCTGTCTGTCTGTCTGTCTTTCTGTCTGTCTGTCTGTCTGTATGTATGTATGTATGTATGTATGTATGTATGTATGTATGTATGTATGTATGTATATATCAGAAATATATCAGACTTGATAACATCACATATACATCAAACTTAGCATACAGCCTTCACTGCTCTCATTTTATTTTATTGTCGCTTTGGAATTGTTCTGCCAAAGACACACAACCCCCACCACCCAGGCGCAGACCAACCCTCCCCTTCCTTCCTCTCCACCACAACCCGCCATCCTACGAATACGTGCCCGGGCCAACATTTCATCGATTGAACCAGGCCTGCAAGCCACAGTAAGCTCTCGTTCCAAAAACTCGTCCTCTACGCGAGAATCTGCGAGTTCTTCGCCGCCAAGCTACATTGTTACCTCCCTTAGTTACCGATGGCCGATGTTGATGTATAGCCTTTTCATTTTCTTTAACTCTAGTTCATTGGATCAGGCACCTAGAAATCGTTTTGCAATTTTGTTTAGCATTGCCGAGAAAACTCTTACTTATCTTCTACATCAGTGGTTCCCAATTTGTGGCCCGCGAACCCTGCCCTGATTTTAAAAAAAAAACCCAAGGTCTTTGCCAATGTGAAATATTTAAGAACCGATGTTTCTGTTTTTTTTTATATATATATAGTTTTGTAGATTGTTATTTTAGTGTTTTGGAACAGGATTTTGGATTTTAACAGATGTTGCAAGGCAAATCATATTTTATTCCGTATCCAATTTCGAGGCTTCTCTGTCTGTGCTATAACACTAATCTTATTTATGGAGATCCTGCAACAAATTATAAATGTCTTGAAAATAAACAGACTACGCTGGCTGGGGCATTTAGAAAGAATGGAAAACGAACAGACAAATGAAAATGATGTATGCACAAGAGTTGAGGGAAACAAGACCAAGGGGTAGGTCAGGACAGAGATAGAAAGACAACATCTTATCTTCTTATATCCTTCCCGTGCCGTTAAACGTCACATAGGGCTCGCAAAGTAGTTCGTCAATTTTTCCTGTCTTCTGCGAGTCTTTCAACCTCATCAAAGGATTTTATGCCTGTTAATTTGGCCTCTCTTAATAATGTCCTCTTTAGAGTTTCACGCGGTCTGCCTCTTTTTCTTCGGCCTGTTGTGTTCCACTTGATAGCTTGTTTTGGGATTCTCTGATCATTTCTTCTCATCAAGTGACCAACATATGTCCATCTTCTTTTCCTGATCACCCATGAGACTGGTTGTTGTTCAGTCATCTGTCTTATCTCTGCATTGTTCTTGAATTCATTCCACTTGATGCCGAGTATTTTCCTTAGGCATTTGTTTTCAAAAGAATCTAATTTCTTTTCTATTTCTTTAGTTGTTTTCCAGCTTTCGCATGCATAAATGAGGGTGGATATTACATTTGAATTGAATAGTCTTAACTTGGTTTTTGTGCTTATAACTTTGAATTCCATATGTTCTCAAGATTCGTGAAGATTAATGCTGCTTTTGCAATTCTGATCCTAACTTCCTTTCTAGTGTCACCATCCTGGTCTATGTAGCTGCCAAGGTATGCAAATTGATTGACTTCTTCAATATCTGTCCCTTCTATGTGTATTTTTCCATTTTGATTGACAGGAATTTTCATTATTTTTGTTTTGTCCTTGTTAACTTCAAGTCCTATTTTGCTAGCCAGTGAAGACAGGCTGTCTGCTTTTTCTTGCATGAAATTCACATTATTACTGATACGAGTTATGTCATCAGCAAAATCAAGATCTTCTAGTTGGGTCCCATGTACCCAGTCAATACCCGTGTTACAACATAGAAGATTATATAAAAGAAACTTGTCACCAACTGGGGAGAGAAGATTAGGAATAGAGAGGAATGTAGGTGAACTTTATCTACAGTAGCGAGGTTTAAAGAGTCGCAAAGCTGAAGAAGAAGAAGAAGAAGAATTTTCAGTGAATACTGTGTGGAAGAAAGAACCGTTTGATTGGGTTTTTTTTTCACGTTTACCTGATGAGAGTGATTTTGTACCCCGGGTGACAAACCTATGATGTGGTAATACTGTGGAGCATTTGCCAGAAGAACAAAGAGGATGCTAGAAAGAGGCTGATCTTTGATGTTACTGGAACCTGAATATAAACTGTGAGAAGAACAAAGAGGATGCTAGAAAGAGGCTGATCTTTGATGTTACTGTAACCTGAATATAAACTGTGAGAAGAACAAAGAGTATGCTAGAAATAGGCTGATTTGTGATGTTACTAGAACCTAGATAGCAGCTGTGAGAAGAACAAAGAGGATGCTAGAAATAGGCTGATCTTTGATGTTACTAGAACCTAGATAGCAGCTGTGAGAAGAACAAAGAGGATGCTAGAAAGTGGCTGATCTTTGATGTTATTGGAACCTGGATGAAGTTTCGACATCGTGTTCGAGATCGAGCACACTAAATCAGCATAGCAGGAGGTGACTTACATCGTCAGTAGGTCGACCTGTAACTGTAAAAAAAGGGGCCTAGCTCTGCTGCTGGTCCTGGGGAACGGCCTTATTACACTCGGGGCCCGCCCATACGTTGTTCGGCCTTTGACATCAGGGTTTCCTTCGGTGTTTTTAGGGAGACGACTCCGATGTTGTGTTGACTGTGTGTTGCCGGTGATCTAGCATTTAGCTAGGATTTGCGACCACTGCCCTTGGTTACATGCAGTGCATTGAGTCGTATGTGATAGGTATTTTGGTTTAATTGATTGATTGATCTTTATTTCAAAAGGGTTAAGAATTGGGCACGCAGGCCCGTCTAACTTTCTGCCCTTTCTGATATTCTCCCCTGGCCATTCTTCCCTGGACATTCTCGTCTGACATTCCCACCTGGACATTCTCCCTGGAGGAAGAGGAAGTTGCTTTGCATTTGTTCCTCGAGGTGTTGCTCGATGGATTTATATAGGTTCGATGTGTCTATTATGATGATGACCTCTGGCTTGGTCCTTGTTTAATAGTATTCTGGGGCTGGGGCCGCTAAGTCAGGGTCAAGGTAGGTTGCATGTGCTGCTGCTTTATTAAGTTTTAAGTGGAGTAAGATATTTCTTTTAAACTGACTTTTAGTTATGAAGGTATTAGCAAGTGTTTCTTTGATACACGCAGAGAAACGATCACACCCAGGTACACAACTCCAACTTAGATAACAACAGCACAGAATGAAAACCTCCGACTCTCTCCACAGCTGCAGAAAACATGGTGTAGTAACTTGAAAAGATGTGGAGTACAAATAACACGTTTTAGTGACGGGTACTGATGGTAGATGAGGAATGAGGTGAAGAATGTCAACAATAAAAAATTACACATAGGCTCCACTCCCGACAAGACAGCAGTTTGTCACATATGAGGGAGTGATCTACATTCTCACTCAACAAGAACAGCAATCAAACATAATCATGAACAAGGACTTGCAACTTACGGATATCACGAATATCCATTACGGTGTATCACAAAATCACACATAATTTGAGAACCACTGGTCTCAACACAATAAAAAAAAAAAGAATGTGTTATACATTCTTTAGTTCTACACCTGCTGAACAAAAATATAAAGCAAATTCGGCACAGCACAAATAGTTACAGTAACAACTAGATCAAACATCCTATCCAACTCATCCTAAACTGAACTGAAACTGAACTGATATCTAACACATCTGATACTCATACTCATGCTCTCTCAAAAAAAAATCTGTCTCTTAAATATGAGCTACAATTTTACCTTGAACTTTCTCGAAATTTATTTCACGTGACGTCTGTCTGATGACCTTGGGTAATAAAGTGTCAATCACTTCCAAGTTTAAATTTGTTACTAATGTAACTAGTCTAGATAGACAGCTCACAAAGTCTCGTGAAGCTAACATGTCATAACTGATCTTGAGTAAAAAAAAAAACCTTCCAAAGTTTAATTTTTCTGTTACTCCTTTCGTCTGGTTATGTCGACCCAGGCATTCCACTTTTTGACACTTCCAACTCTTCCCAACTATCACGCGAGACCTACCAGACGTCAAGATTAAGTGAGCTAAAAGAAACTTCTCACGTAGCACGTGGGCTAAAAATTCAAAACTACAAACAAGGGCATAATCAAGTAGCTTAACTATTAAAGTTAATTACTTCCCTTCCAATATATTATCACACTTGCTGCTAGCTGGTCAGCTTTGTTACTTCCGTCGACTCCAGCATGGCCTGGACAGTATATCCATGCCATGTTATTTTGGTTAATTATTTCTTGCCATTCACTTCTAATGGCTTTTTGTTCCACTTTCCTTAACAGATTTTGAGAGTCGGTAACGATGATGATGCGGTCACTACCCATTTTAATGCTTGTGTGATGAAATCTATTTCCATGGGCATATTTGAGCATATGTTTGTATAAGCCCCAGCCATGAGACTTAGTGTTTTACCTCCTCGGTATGCTGCAACCCCCCACCCGCTTCTAGTTCCCCTGTTCACTGATCCGTCTGTGTAAATGATTATGTCCTCAGGATTTGTATATTTGTTGATGAGTTCGTTTATTTTCTCTTGTGTTTTCCCCACCGCCCATTTTCAACGTTTTCTAGTAACGTTTATGTGCACTTTAGTTTGTTTTTGGTGGGCCTTGCTGCAAGTAATCCATTCAGGTACGGCTGAGTTGTTTTGTGGATCAGTAACTATGCTTATTGATTTTTCAGCTTCACCCAATCAGGATTTGCCTCTTTTTTTTGTTCTTGATACTTTGAACGTGTGAAGGTTATTATGGAGAGGGTGGGTTTTATTGTTGCTAATTCTGAGGTATTCCTTTACTCGGGCACATTTGTGGAGGGTTTGTAGATAAGGAAGATTCAGTATGCATCTCATTGCCGCTGAGAGTGTGTCCGTGGTGCAGCCCAATATTAATCTTATCGACTCATTTTGCACTCGTTCGAGTTTGGTTATTTGCGGTTTTAGTCAGCGTCAATAAGACCAGGCCGTTGTCTGTTCTGAATAGGACCAAGGCTCTCATTAGTGCGAGCAGGGTCCTTTTTTTAGGAAGCTGTAGATGGCAGCCAGCCACTGCCTTGTTTTAAATGCCGCTTCTTGTGTGTGTTTGGTGAATGATAAGAAGTTATTTACTGGGGAAATACGCTTGGTCACTATAGTGAAGTGAAAAAGCACGTGTGTTTTGGCTTTATGTCTTAAAGAAGAAGAGTTTTAAAGAAATGAAAGCCTTGGTTACTAATAACACTGTTGAAAAGGTCAAGAAGTAATATTGAGCAAGAAACAAGAGACACGAAATTAGCGTCATCAGTAAACTTTTCCAAATTATGGGGATCCAGTAAACTTTCCCAAAGTATGGGGGTCCAGTAAACTTTCCCAAAGTATGGGGGTCCAGTAAACTTTCCCAAAGTATGGGTATCCAGTAAACTTTCCCAAAGTATGGGGGTCCAGTAAACTTGTCCAGAGTATGGAGGGGGGGGGGAGTCCGTGGCCTGGATTTTGTAACAGCGGGGGGGGGGGCCCTTGGACTTCTGCTAGTTGAGAACCACTGTTCTATGTAGTTAATATATTAACTTTAATTATCTCCCTTGTTTTGTTCCCACATCACTAGTTCCTTAGGTCTATCTCTCTTTCGTTGCCTGTGCAGAATAATCTAACTTTTCTATGTTTAGATCAAACCAGTGCTTCGGTTCTCTAGCTCCTACATCACGCAGAGTCATTTTAATATCTTCATCGAAATGTTGATCGATTTTCACCATTTAAAATTTTTATTCTCTGTGAAAATAAACGCCACGTAAAACTAATATCGAGGAGAGAGTCTAGCATAAGCTTTGTTTCAGAGAATGTATATTTTCCTTTATCTGTTCCAGGGCTATGAGGTATAGAGAGGATATAGTGTTGGGGCACATACTTTTCTTGATCTATTCCATGCCTTTGAGATATATAGAGGGAAAAGTGTTGGGGCACATACATTTCTTGATCTGTTCCATGCCTTTGAGGTATACAGAGAATATAGTGTTATTGCCCATAATTTCTTGATTTGTTCCATGCCTTTGGGGTATACAGAGGATATAGTTTTAATACCCATATATTTCGTGATTTGTTCCATGCCTTTGAGGTATATAGAGGATATAGTGTTATTGCCTATATTTTCTTTGATCTGTTCCATACCTTTGAGATATATAGATGATATAGTGTTATTGCCTATATTTTCTTTTATCTGTTTCATGCCTTCTATAGATGATATAGTGTTATTGCCTATATTTTCTTTGATCTGTTCCATGCCTTTGAGGTATATAGAGGATATAGTGTTATTGCCCATACATTTCTTGATTTGTTCCATGCCTTTGAGGTATATAGAGGATATAGTTTTAATGCCCATATATTTCGTGATCTGTTTCGTGCCTTTGAGGTATACAGATGATGTAGTGTTATTGGCTATATTTTCTTTGATCTATTCCATGCCTTTGAGGTATACAGATGATATAGTGTTATTGCCTATATTTTCTTTGATCTATTCCATGCCTTTGAGGTATACAGACGGTATAGTGTTATTGCCTATATTTTCCTTGATCTATTCCATGCCTTTGAGGTATATAAAAGGTATAGTGATATTGTCTATATTTTTATATAACAGTTCCATGTGACTGAAGCATGGAATAAATTATGAAAAAAAAATGTTTATACCAGTGTTCTTTCGAATATGGAGAGAGAGACAAGAAAAGAAAAGTAACAGCAGAGTGGCACAGTGATGCCCTCAGACAAACTCACGAACTTGAGGAATTTTTATATCTTTAATCTTTAAGAAGAAAACTTTAAAAATCGAAATGACTGTGTTCTGAGTCAGTCGGTCAATCATTTGCATGTCCCTTGCGGAACTTTGCCTCCCTAACAGCACTCCTGTAGGCCTCTTGTGAGCAAGATGCCCTGCTGCTGATGCGTCCATTTGCAGATCATCAACGATGTCTTGCAGCCATCTTCACCTTGGTCGTCCTGGTGTTCTGAGTGGGTTTCTCTTATTCCCTCAAGCTGACCTAGGAGGTAAGCTTTTTAGAGGGCTCAATCATCGGAGGTAAGCTTTTTAGAGGGCTCAACCATCTGAGGTAAGCTTTTTAGAGGGCTCAACCATCTGAGGTAAGCTTTTTAGAGGGCTCAATCATCTGAGGTAAGCTTTTTTAGAGGGCTCAACCATCTGAGGTAAGCTTTTTTAGAGGGCTCAACCATCTGAGGTAAGCTTTTTAGAGGGCTCAACCATCTGATGTAAGCTTTTTTAGAGGGCTCAACCATCTGAGGTAAGCTTTTTAAGAGGGCTCAACCATCTGAAGTAAGCTTTTTTAGAGGGCTCAACCATCTGAGGTAAGCTTTTTAAGAGGGCCCAACCATCTGAGGTAAGCTTTTTAGAGGGCTCAACCATCTGAGGTAAGCTTTTTAGATGGCTCAACCATCT
Organism: Achatina immaculata; assembly: GCA_009760885.1. NCBI lineage: Eukaryota > Metazoa > Mollusca > Gastropoda > Stylommatophora > Achatinidae > Lissachatina > Lissachatina immaculata. The sequence continues at coordinate 9,446,991 of CM019714.1, read as the reverse complement.
GAGGAATCATTCATTTCAGCCCTGTAGGCCAGAAAGACTATAAACTGAGATATATAACGATAGATCAACATATGAACTGCGGTGAACTTCAATAGATGAACAGTGGAACAATCTTAAGCAAGCGAACGACCTGTTCATGTTGAATGCTATTTATGTAGGTTTAGCGTATCGTGGCTTTCATAGACATAAGACAGTTTCATAGAAGACAGAAGACAGTGGGGACAAATTATAACACACACAAAAGACGATTTGCAAAAATCTGACGAAGAATCGTCACAAGGTAGAAAACGATTTGTTACAATATGAAGAAGAATCATCATAAGCAGAAGAAGATTTGTTACAATATGAAGGAGATCCTCACAATTAGAAGATAATTTGTTACAATATAAAGAAGAACTAGAAACAGAAGTGGTGCTACAACCTAAATAAAAATCACAAAGTATAAAAGACACGGAATCTAACAAACAGAGAAAACAAAATGGGCGTTGGAAGAACACAACAAAATGTCTTCCCTCACGTTATGCCACGCTAACAGATTCCACTTCTCCCTTACACCAGGACAGTTCACAAGATCATGATGATGATGATGATGAAATCTTATTTTATCTATCCCATCTTCAGCTCCTCTTGTTTTCTGTCAATCCAAAAAAGAAAAAAAAACCCTGCCTCCTTGGTTTTTTAAACGGAGTTCTCATTAATTCAGCGCCATCTTCCTTGTACTCGTCTCCGCATTTCTCAAGTATCGGTGAAAGATCGATACGCTTACACAATTCCACTTTCGACTCCAGCGAGCGCATCCAGATAAGGACTAAATTGTTTGCCCTCCAGCCATACTATAGACCACTCACTTTATGACGGATGGAAACGAAGCTTTGGACAATCCGTTATTATACTTCGCGATCTCAGCTCATCACAGTTTTATTTTAAAAGAAATTTATTACAGATGTAAAGTGTACCCAGACTCATTTATCAGTTTCTTCTATTCAGGAATCGTTTCAGGCAACAGATAAGATGTAAAAGAGTTCGCTGAAACAGATAATAATGTCTTATGTGGAGGAACGCAAATTAAAAGAAAGAAAAAAAAACACTGAAACAGAGATATGGGAAGATGGTATTGTCATTTTCTCTGGGTTCGTAGTCCCCTTTCTGGGATCCATCCATCCATCCATCCATCCATCCATCCATCCATCCATCCATCCATCCATCCAGTCACTCAACCAATAATCTACCTATTCATCTATCTATCCAAATTCATCCATTTGCGCATCCATCCATTAATCTATCCGACAAATCACCAACTCACCCATCCATCCATCCATCCATGAATCCATCCATCCATCCATCCATCCGTCCGTCCGTCCGTCCATCCATCCTCCCACCCACCCATCAATCCACTGCTCCAACCCAACCACCAACTACACTATGAATCCATCCATCCATCCATCCATCCATCTTGTTAAAAATCCTTCATTCAGTAAATCCACATGTATAAATGCACTACAAAACCACCATAGAGCCACTTTAAAACCACCATAAAGCAACTATAAAAACCACCAGCCCTGTATGGCTCTAAACCATGGAGTATACGTGAAAAGAAAGATAAGATGGAAAGCCATCAGAATGTTCTGAGAACAGAGACTCCTCATAAGAACGTAATTTCGGAGAGGCAGAATCAAAATAGAAATCCTTAGTTCCTACAAGGAACAACTAATTACATCCACTGTGTCATCATCATCATCATCATCATTATCATCATCATCGCCTTTCACTCCCTTGAGACCATAGGCCACGGATAAAGGTTCTCCAGTCATCCCTTTTCTTGGAATTATTCTCTGCTTCCTTCCATGTGTATCCCTTGTCTCTGAGCACTGTCATAATTTCTCTTCTCCAAGTAAGTCTTAAGTCTTCCTCGTTTGCTATTTCCTTGAGGATTCCATATCAGTGCCTGTCGTGCTATGTTGGTGTCGGGTTTCCGCAGAGTATGGCCAATCCACTACCACTTCCTAGACATAATTTGTAGATTCATAGGTTCTTGTTCTGCCTTTTCCCAGATCTAGTTCCTGATTTTGTCCTGCCATTTAATGTTTAAATCCACTAGGTAAGCGAAACTAATCACATCCACTGTGTAAGATAATGGATGTATGGATCGTTGTGAAAGAGTGAAAGAGCGCAGATACACATGAGGTGGAAGGGGCAAGATCCAGATTTGGATTTGGGCGAAGATTTGGGGACAATCTGGAGGAAGACATAAAATGGAGAGATAAATCAAGGGACAGAAATAAACGAAGACATCAGTGTGTCTTAAAGACTTGAAATGCACAACAGAGAGACACAGAGAAAAAGAGAGAGAGAGTGAAAGAGAATATATAGAAAGCATGAGAGATTACTTAGATCCATTCATCCATTAATTTATCTCTCCATCCGTCAAGCTGAGAAACACATAAATGCCTTTGAATGTAAACGCTACAGAAGAGTTTTTCAAATATCACTGACACAAAAAAGGATATATATCCATACTACAAGAACTTAATATTGAAGAAGGCTGGCTAGTAAAGAGGATTAAACAGAGAAAACTTAAATATTTTGGGCACATTTAACGTCATGATAATCTAGAGAAAACCCGTCTTGGAAGAGTACATAATGGGAAAAAGAAAGAGAGGAAGACCAAGGCGAAGATGGCTGCAAGACATCGTTGATGATCTGCAAATGGATACATCAGCAGCAGGCCATCTTGCTCACAACCGAGAGGCCTACAGGAGAGCTGTTAGGGAGGCAAAGTTCCGCAAAGGAAACGCAAATTAATGAATGAATGAATCCGTCAAGCGCCCCGGAGGGTCAACAAATTATCCAGCTAACCATCCATTCGTTCATACAACTAATCCATCCATTCATCCATTTTTCCGCCAGTCCATCAAAATATCTGTTCTTGTTCTATTTATTCATTCTTTATCCTTCTATCACCCAGTGCCTTGGAAACGTTCTCTTCACCTATCGTTATCACTGCATGCCTTATATTTTAATCCATTTTATCCATATATTTTCACACAAAAAAAAGAACATGGATTCCGGCTACATCCAGTTTTATACCCTCAAGAAAACAATATTTCCATTTCCCATTAATCAAACTATAGAGCACCCCTAAAAGTCAAATCCCATATTACACATCATCCATCTTTCCCTTCCACCACTGCCCATCCACCGAATTTGAACAATCCACCCCCCCCCCACGCCCTACTGTTTCAACACCCATATCTGGCTCCCATGTAGACATGATCACTGGGTCTATTTGTCTACCTCCAGCGGTTGCCAACGCTTGCAGTGGCCAGGTCAAGATGTTGAACCTTGCGTTGGGAGAACATTATCGATCCAAATCTGAATTGGGCACGTTTAACTGACCAAGGAAAAATGGCAGTCGTGGGGGGGGGGGGGGGTTAGCGGAATAACAGTGTAGAAATGGGCAGATGTAATGGGTAATGGTTTTGAAGCAAGATGGCAGAAGGAAGTAATCGGTTAACAGATAAATAGACAAACATAGACAGTCAAAGAGACAGAAAGACAGCATCTATACAACAACGCATACATGCATACATACATACTTACACACATACATACATACATACATACATACATGTATTAACTAGCAGAAAACGACTCACATATAGACGGACAAACAGACACACATACACGAATAGATAGATAAATAGGTAGATAGATAGATAGATATAGATAGATAGATAGATAGATAGATAGATAGATAGATAGATAGATAGATAGATAGATAGATAGATAGACAGATAGACAGACAGACAGACAGACAGATAGATAGATAGATAGATAGATAGATAGATAGATAGATAGATAGATAGATAGATAGATAGATAGATAGATAGATAGATAGATAAACAAACAGACAGACAGACAGACAGACAGATAGACAGATAGATAGATAGATAGATAGATAGATAGACAGACAGACAGACAGACAGACAGATGATAGATAGATAGATAGATAGATAGATAGATAGATAGATAGATAGATAGATAGATAGATAGATAGATAGATAGATGACCTGTTAAACTGTGCCAAACTGGGGCAAATGGCGGGAAAGATCGGAAATTTATTACAATGCAAAAATCGATACTGAGAATGCATGATAATGGCGAGTACGAGTAACAATAAACATCAAGCTTCCTTCTTCTACCCGACCCTAAACCCTCATTCCCTCAATCCCCAACCCCTCCCCCCAACTCTACTCCCTTCTGCTAAATGCAAAAAGGTACTGTGCTGCAAATAATGTCATTATTTATGCATCAAAATAACAGGCTACGTCGTGCAAAAAATAATCTGTTGTACCTCCGGGCCCTAGGATATAGTCCCATGAGAATTCATGCGCGGCGCTAGATTTCGCGCAGTTAACAAGAGCGGTCCTTTGCCGAATTCATTAAATGTATGTTTATTCATGATGTTATTGTTATCTTTATTTTCTACGTGTAATTTTTAGATGTTATATACGGTCAAAAGAGACATATCGATTATAGGTGTTATTATCATGTAATTTGTAGTTGGGGAGGGAAAAAAAAAAGACGGGAAAAGAAATTATAACCATAGAGTTAGTTTCATAGCAAATGCCGTCGGGGATGAAGTGTTAGAGACCTCATTATGCTGGGCCATCAGGGTATGAGGTAGGGTGGGCCAGTTCCTTTCCTCTCTGCCTTTCCTTCTCAGAGTTTCTCTTGTAACCATTATACGAGGCCGTGTTGGTCGGAAGAATATTCCTCTCAGCCTGGGATTCAACCATCCACCATTCTGTTGCTAGACGAGCGTTCTAACTACTACGCTAGCCGGTTCCCATAATAAAACGAACATTTTAAAATCCGAACTAAACAAAACTTTTATTTAGTACAGGAAAGATAACTCTCCTAGTTTTCAATACAGCCCATTTGATTTCCGATGCATTTGTGCTACCTGCAATCCAGCGCCTAACCACCAGCAATTACTCAGTCAGTCAGTCAGTCAATCAATCAAGTGCCATGTGGCGTAGGCGATCATTTCTATCCACAATTCCCTGTCTTTAGAATTGATTATGAGATCCGTCGGTGACTTTCTTCCTAGCCACACTGACGGCCCATCCAGTAACTTCTCTCTCTGTCTCTCTCTCTCTCACTCTCTCTCTCTCTCTGTCTTCCTCTATCTCTTCTTCCCTCAATTTTTCTAGCTGCCGCAGTGTGTACCAATTTTCCACTTCTCAGAAAATGTCCTAAAAATCCTGGTTGTCTGCCTTTGATCTTTGCTGTAATTTAACTTTTAACTCCAGCCTCTCTTAAGACTTCTTCGTTGGTTTTCTTAGCTGTCCATGGTACCTTCAACATCCATAGACAGTCAAAGAGACAGAGAGACAGCATCTATACAACAACGCATACATGCATACATACACACACATACATACATACATACATACATACATGCATACATACATAAATACATACATACATACATACATACATACATACATACATGTATTAATTCGCAGAAAACGACTCACATATAGACGGACAAACAGACACACACACGAATAGATAGATAGATAGATAGATAGATAGATAGATAGATAGATAGATAGATAGATAGATAGATAGATAGATAGATAGATAGATAGATAGATAGATAGATAGATAGATAGATTAGATATCTATCAACAACCACATTTCCATGGCCTCCCTTTCTCGCTGTTCTCTCTTATTCATGGACCATGCTTGACATCCATAAAACAGAATTGGCTCGATGTAACATTTAAGTACTAGAAATCTTGTTTCCATTGATATGGATCTGCTGCACAAGATGTTTCTCATTTTCTGAAATGCTGACTTCGCCTGAGCACGTCTGCTTTTTTTTTTTTCGTTGTGACATTTCCCATCAGCTGTTATAATCGTTCCTAAGTACTTGAATCCATCAACTTTTCTTAGTTCTCTGCAATCGATGGTAATGCTACATTTTGGTGGTATTCTCTTCTTTGAGATGACCATCACTTCAGTAAACACCAGCAGGAGGAAAAGAAAAAGAAACTTTTGTCCTGACTTCTCTGGCACAGTTGAGCCGCATCCCTTGAATGTTTGCTCAGACGGTCGGCGTTCGTGTGAGTTTGTATGGAACTTCGGAACCCAGCTGTAAGCTTGAGCCTTGCACATGCACTCGGCGCCGTACACCACAGATATTTCACCGACTATGTCCGAGGATTCAGATCTTTGGCGGACAAGAAACGGATGGCAGAACGCATCTCTGCCCTGGAGCATGTCTGCAAAGTCTGTATTGTCTCCATTTTGACATGTGCTATTCTTGATTATTTACTTAGCTACGGTGGTGCTATTTTCTTAGTGACATCACATACATTGGTGCTAACAGTTGGTACTACTAAGACAGTTCTGTTTGTTCTTTCGAAAATTGCATTCCCACTTTCTGACTTTCATTCATCCTAGCATTATTGTACTCATTACTTTTATTTGCCAGTGACATTGTATCACCACTAAATCTTTCCTCCTTTTTTTCCATGAGAAGATTATCACAAAACTGACCTAAAACACTCCAGTCGAGGATTTGACCTAAAAACACTCCATCGAGGATTTGACATAAAACCTTCCAGTCGGGGATCTGAACTATAACCACTCCAGTCGGAGGTCTGACTTAAAACCACTCCAGTCGGGGCTTTGACCTAAAACCTTCCAGTCGGGGGTCTGACCCAAAACCACTCCAGTAGGGGGTCTGATCTAAAACCACTCCATTTCGGAGTCTGACCTAAAATCACTCCAGTAGGGGGTCCGACCTAAGACCACTCCATTTGGGAGTCTGACCTAAAACCACTGCATTTGGGAGTCTGACCTAAAATCACTCCATTTGGGAGTCTGATCTAAAATCACACCAGTAGGGGGTCTGACCTAATACCACTCCATTTGGGAGTCTGACCTAAAACCACTGCATTTGGGAGTCTGACCTAAAATCACTCCATTTGGGAGTCTGACCTAAAATCACTCCAGTAGGGGTTCTGACTTAAAACCACTGCATTTGGGAGTCTGACCTAAAATCACTCCAGTAGGGGGTTTGACTTAAAACCACTCCAGTAGAGGGTTTGATCTAAAATCACTCCAGTCGGGGATCTGACCTAAACTCTACTGGTGGTCTGACCTAAAACCCTCCAGTCGAAGATCTGACCTAACACCACTCCAGTCGGGGATCTGACCTAAACTCTATTTGTGATCTGACCTAAAGCCTTCCAGTCCGGGTTCTGACCTAAAACCACTCCAGCCAAGGATTACTACCACCTTCACTACCAAAAACCACAAAAAAGCACCAAGTGAATCGAAACATTTCATGCACACCAGAACCTCGCCTTACTACCATGATGTCTGAAGATACTAAACTTGGCGATCCTTTTGAGTCAACAGAGTAGGACATTTCCCAGTTCCTTCACATCCAGCAGCTAATAAAGACCCTGCCTCGACGTCCCACCCCCACCCCCACCCCCAAATTCCCCCAAATCTAGAAACCTAAAATACTGTTGTACACTTATTAACACTGCACGAAATGCACCAGGAATTTTGTTGTTGCTCTTCTTCTTCTTCGTCCTCCTCTTCTACTTCTTCTTCTTCTTCCTCTTCTTCTTCTTCTTCTTCTTCGTTCGAGGTTGTTGGTCACATCAGATCCTGATCTCCGTCGACATGGCAAAGCTCGCAGTTCTCTCCAGATCCTGATAGGAGCCCCAAAGCTTATGCCCCAAAGCTTGTGTCCTCTGGCCATGTCTCACGTTTCAGGTCTGCATGTTTTGGGCGCTCTTGAAGGATATTTTCTGGAGTCTGGACTCCACCTGGACTCCAATGCCACATTGACACTCGTCAGTGTGAGATATTTTGAGTCGATGTAGGTTGCTCATTACTCTGCAGTGGCCTGTCCGTAGGCGAAATAGGATGGTTTGCTGACGTCTTTGTGGTTGGTGCATGGCATCTTGTTCGCTGTTGCATCTCCGTTGTTTCATCCTAAAAACATACAGGAAATCACAACAGAAATGAAGCACTTTACACTTTCAACATCTCTGGCCCTCCGGTGGATACCATCCCACCGTGGAATAGCTGGCAATGAAATAGCCGACAGCCTATCCAAAGCTGGCAGCAATTAAGATCAAGTAAATCATCCAGTCAACTACCAAGAGGCTAAAACTATACTACGTAACCAGTGCAGTTCTGAATGGAAGCAACAGACACACGTCGTCAGATTTCAATGCACGATAATAAGGTAAATGTAGGCGAAGGCAGTCCAGGGTCCATGGAGGCACATAGAGGATGAGCGTCCATGGAGGCACATACAGGATGAGTGCCCATGGAGGCATATAGAAGATGAGTGTCCATGGAGGCACATAGAGGATCAGTGTCCATGGAAGCACTTAGAAGGTGGGTGCTCATGGAAGCACTTAAAGGATGAATGTCCATGGAAGCACATAGAGGATGAGTGTCCATGGAAGTACCTAGAGGATGAGTGTCCATGGAGACACATAGAGGATGAGTGTCCATGGAGGCACATAGAGGATGAGTGTCCATGGAGGCATATAAAGGATCAATGTCCATGGAGGCACATAGAGGATGAGTGTCCGTGGAGGCACACAGAGGATGAGTGTCAATGGAGGCACCTAGAGGATGAGTGTCCATGGAGGCATATAAAGGATGAGTGTCCATGGAGGCACATAGAGGATGAGTGTCCATGGAGGCACATGGAGGATGAATGTCCGTGGAGACACATAGAGGATGAGTGTCCATGGAGGTACATAGATGATGAGTGTCCATGGAGGCACATAAAGGATGAGTGTCCATGGAGGCACATAGAGGATGAGTGTCCATGGAGGCACATAGAGGATGAAGTGCAAAGTGTCTATATTTTCTTTGACCTGTCGGCACACTAGAGGACGCTGTCAGCGTCATGCCTGGCCGCTTTTAATTTCCTAGCTCCAAAAGAAACTAGGTACCCGAGTCTAGAAATGGGTGCATGGATTCGAACCACCGACCTTCACATCATGAGAGACTAGTACACTAACTACTTCACCACTCACGCGTTATTCGGGGAAATATTTGCGAAAAAGTATCTGATATCACGGACTAAACTCCTTAATTCTTAGAACTTAGGTTATCGACTGACTGCACACTGGATGCTTCAGAGAGATCTGCGCAAAATGTGATGACGTCAAAAGCATTGAATATTAGGTCTTCCAGCAAACACTCGGGTTTAGTGATATCTATAGTGATCTTCTTCTTCTTCTTTCGCCCTCAGAATGGCGTTGGTTGGGTTGTGTAATGGACCATCCAAGGCCGGAATCATCCGCCTTCATTCATACATACATATGTATGCATGTATGTATGTATGTATGTGTGTATGTATATATGTATGTATGTATGTATGTATGTTTGTGTGTGTATGTATGTACGTATGTATGTACGTATGTATGTATGTATCTATATATGTATATATGTATGCCTTCATGTATGTGTGTATGTATGTATGTATGTATATATGTATATATGTATGTATGTGTATATGTATGTATGTGTGTATGTATGTATGCATGTATATATGTATGTATGTAATGTATTATGTATGTATGTACGTATATATGTATGTATGTATATATGTATGTATGTAATGTATGTATAAATATATGTATGTATGTATGTATATATGTATGTATGTAATGTATGTATGTATTTATGTATGTATGTATTTATGTATGTATGTATTATATATGTATGTATGTAATATATGTAATGTACGTATATATGTAATGTATGTATGAATGTATGTAATGTATGTATATATGTAATGTATGTATGTATGTATATATGTATATATGTAATGTATGTATGTATGCATGTATATACGTATGTATGTAATGTATGTATGTATGAATGTATATATGTGATGTATGTATGTATGTATGTATTATATATGTATGTATGTAATGTATGTAATGTATGTATATATGTAATGTATGTATGTATATATGTATGTATGTAATGTAAGTATATATGTATGTATGTAATGTATATATGTAATGTATGTATGTATGTATGTATGCATGTATATACGTATGTATGTAATGTATGTATGTATGTATGTATGTGTTTATGTATGTATGTATTATGTCTGTATGTATGGATGTATGTATGCATGTATGTATGTATGTATGTATGTATGTATGTATGTGTGTGTATGTATTATGTATTATGTATGTATGTATGTATGTATGTATGTATGTATGTATGTTCTCGATAAATTGTTTAGAACCAGGTTCGCCATCCCTTTGTGACCTTTATTGACGCAGACTACTGTCTGTTTCCTGGCGCACCATTGGGAGGCAGAATAGGGTCTTGATCGATTTTGTTTTGTCAACCCTGACGCAAACAGTCACATACGAGTCGAAGCAAGATTTCTGCGTTGTCGCTCTCTGTAGTAAGGTCAATGTAAAATCCCCGTTTCCACGCCATTAAGGCATATTGGGGATACGGTGTTAGGCCCGTATTTTCCATGACCTTCGGCACATGAATGTGTGATGAAGGTCAGTATCACTCCTGACCGCATTTATCTTCACAGATTTATCTGCTAGCCAATTTCTAGAGGCTGATGTAGACCCAAGGCCTTTTTTTTTGTTTGTTTGTGCCAGAAGAAATCCTACTGCTGAGACTTGAACCTGATACCGCATATTAGTAAATCGAGCTCCTAACCACTCAGCCAACCAGACCGCCGTCCCTTGTAACGATGTCATTAAATGTTACCAAGACTGAGTAGTTTTCTGCGCTGTCCAGCACGCTGATGATAATGGCGATGATGGTGATGACGATAATGACAGGAAATTGTCTTAGCTTTGGTCATTTCCCATGTTCATGTGTGGCTTTTTTTTTCTTATTCTAAGAAGCTGGAGAGAGCTATACAAGAAAACAGAATCAATATGTTGTTTTTATTTTCCACACAACCAGCAGAGACAGAAGGAAATAACGAAATATAAAATGAAGACGTATTACAGCAGGCCGCGCTCGCTTTACTAATCTGGTGGTACGGGTTCAAATCCCAGCAGTGGGGATCTTTTTCTGGTACCCACCAAAAAGGCCCTCGGGGTACACTCGGCCTCTAAAAATGGGGTACCAGAGAAATCTGGGAAGGTAAAGCGGCCAGGCGTGATACTGACCACATCAGACTTTCATGTGCCTAAGATCATGGAGAATACGGGCCTAACACCGTATTACCCAATAAGCCTTAATGGCATGGAAACGGGAATTATTATTATTATTATTATTATTATTATTATTATATTTATTATATTGATAAAGGAAAAGGTAAAGATAGTCCCATAGCAAATGCCGTAGAGGATGAAGCGTTAGAGACCTCATTATGCTGGGCCATCAGGGTATGAGGTAGGGTGGCCAGTTCCTCTTCTCGCTGCCTTTCCTTCCCAGATTTTCTCTGGTACCCATTTTACGAGGCTGGGTCTACCTCGGAGTCGCATTGGCTGGAAAAAAAAATCCCCCTCAGCTGGGGTTTCGAACCCTTGACCATTCGGTTGCTAGAAGAGGCCTATAACCGGTACACTAGCCGGTCCCCTAATATGGATAAAGAAAACGAATTTCAAAGACAAAAAGGCCCCGGATGTTTGTGCGTAAACACAAAAGAAGATGACACTGACCGGCGGACAGAAAGAAAAACGATGAACTGCTAGTTCAGGGGTTGACAAACCTGACAACAATAGCCGCCGGTGGCGAACTGCTAGTTCAGGGGTTGACAAAACGGTCACCAATAGCCGGCGGTGGAGAACTGATCATGAAAGTCTGGCGAGTTAATAATCTTCATCTAAAAAACCGCCTCTCCACAGAGAAATGTACTAATAACTTCTCGTGAAGGGGTGTCCCGCGTGCAGCTTTGAAACAAAGACTATAAAACCTCAGAATGTTTAAGGAAAGAGTGTATTTCTATTACCGGACATGCTTTTGCCAAACATTCGATAGTTTAAATTTTTTTTAAAGCTTATACAACAGTTTTTTTTCTATAATGTGAATGAAATTACTTTTCCTTCGCCTTACTTGTGACATAAAGCAACACTGAGATTGCTCATTTCAATCAGCACTGAGATTGCTCATTTCAAGCAGCACTGAGATTGCTCATGTCTCTATTTTTCCACTATGACCCAGGAAACTGAAATTAAAAACAACGAAAAAAACCAATACGATGATGAGATGACAGTTCGCCATCTTAAAATAGGACACTTCATTTCCATACACCAGCTTTGCCGGGATGAAATTTGACAGAGAACAGTCATCAAACATTGACAATTACAATATCAGGCCGGACATTGCGAACGTTGTTCATGGATTATTTTGTATCCATACGACCAGAAACATCCAGACAAGAAACATGAACATAAACTCTCGTGAACGTCAACAGAAGAACAATAGATCAATCACAGGCATAACGATCCGGCTGTTTTATGTTCATATTATCAATTTAGGATAAGATTATCGCAGACAGAAGCGCATATTGTTACGATATGAAGATGTCTACAAAAATATGATGGCCTATAAATATGAGGGGAAGCATCGCAGGACACAATGAAAACCCTGTATTACCCCCACCCCACTCCCCCCCCCCCACCGCCTGGGTCGAAAGGGATCAGTTCTAAGCAGAGCATTGTCTCCCTAGCCACGGGTCGGTCAGTCTGCAGATTATCCGTCGAAGGGTTCGGTAAAGAAAGCGTGGGCGCCCAGGTGGTGTAGTGGTTAGTCCACTCGCTTGCCGATCAGAAGGTCCCCGATATCGCTCTGCGTTCACGACCAACCATGAGAAAGCCCAGCAATCAGGATCTCGGACAGGAATATTTTTTTTAAGGTAATGTAAAACCATGTTCTATCTTCTCTCCACACACACACACATACACACACATACATACACACACATACACACACATACACACATACACACATACACACACACACTCACATACACACACATACACACATACACACATACATACACACATACACACACATACACACCCACACATACACACACATACATACACACACATACACACATACACACACATACAAACACACACACACACTGCCTCCCTCCTATCCTATTGACTAACCATTCAGTTATTGTCCAACCCACTCCAGAATCGCCATTGAAATGGGGGGGGGGTGAGGAGAATCTATCTGAACCCCCTGAAGGATGCACATGCTAACCTACGCCCCCCCCCCCCCAATCCCTCCTACCACCAGATTGAGTCTGTCCAGCAAACTACCATTGAGAGAGAAAAAAAAAAGGTCTTCGAAGTCGAAAAATGTTGACCTGAAAGACGAGGTGCACACTGGTTGTCCTGAATATTACGGGTGTAAGTGAATCACAGGAAAACAAGAAACTTAGGGTCAATAATAAGCGATTCAAACGAGGGCTCAAACAAGTGAAAAACGTGCGATTTTTCTTTTTAGAAAGATGAAGTATTAGCTACTGTACAAACAGAAGTATGCCTCCGCAGCAGCAGGCCATGTTGCTCACAACCGAGAGGCCTAGAGGAGAGCTGTTTGGGAGGCAAAGTTCCGCAAGGGACATGCAAATGAATGAATGAAACAAACAGAAGAAATTATCAGATGAAGTCCTTTCTTACAGACTTTACTTAGCTTGGAACAATGACAACAAACATACCAATTTCTGAAGACTACAAACATAGAAACTTTTGAAAATTATAAACATACAAACTTTTGAAGGCTACAAGCATACAAACTTTTGAAGACTACAAACATACAAAACTTTTGAACACTACAAACATACAAACTTTTAAAGACTACAAAGATACAAAACTTTTGAAGGGTACAAGCATACAAACTTTTGAAGACTACAAACATACAAAACTTTTGAAGACTACAAACATACAAAACTTTTGAAGATTACAAATATACAAAACTTTTGGACTATATATTTTTATTTGCATCTTATTTTACTGTGGGTTTTTTCTTTGTTCCACGTTAGAAAGGAGACAAAGTAACACATGCGTGGACGTGATGAAATAATGATGGCGAGAAACTGACAAAGTTATCTCAGCTAATAAGATACACTCAGTGAGGGCATCTGATAGACGTAGCATCTCCTGATGATGACGAAGAAGAAGAAGAAGATGATGATGATGATGATGGTAACGAAGAAGAAAAAGAAGAAGAAGAAGAAGAAGAAGAAGAAGAAGATGATGATGATGATGGTAACGAAGAAGAAGAAGATGATGATGATGATGGTAACGAAGAAGAAGAAGATGATGATGATTATGACGATGATGATGATGGTAAGGAAGAAAAAGAAGAAGAAGAAGATGATGATGATGATGATGGTGATGATGATGATGACGATGATGATGATGATAAAGAAGAAGAAGAAGAAGATGATGATGATGATGATAATGATGATGATGATGATAAAGAAGAAGAAGAAGAAGAAGATGATGATGATGATGATGATGACGACGACGACGACGACGATGATGATGATGATGATGATGATGACGCGTCCTTGAACAAATTTTTATACACCCACATTCTCATGACACGTACAAAAACTGGATGCATTACTCCAACCCTGAATAATTGATGCGTTTGGAGTAGTTATCTGCTCTTTCCTGGAGATGTCACGTGCCCTGTGCGAGCTCCCACGTGACTCCCAACAATGGCTGGTTCCCCCTTATTGCTAGCTTTCTCAGATGGAGCGCTCTGTAAGAACCACTTATTCCTTTTACTGCTTACCCCAATGTCCAAGGTCAATGTCTGGTTCAGGTCGATTTCTAACCACTTCCGCGATTGCAGGCACCCAATGGATAGCCCATTATGTCTACGTATCCTTTGGACTTAATAACACACAATAATTAGTGTATAAGTATACAACAATTATAATCCCTCTCTACTAAGCTCCACTCCTTTGTCACTTGTTACACATAGTTCAGAACCTCCTCACAGCATCACATTACAATCCCTCTACCCCAACTATAATCATCTATTTCACATTCTCCTGGTAGATTAACATTGTATCACTCTCTCTCTCTCTCTCTCTCCTCCACAGTTTCCCCACCCACCACCTCCAGTTACGACCCACCGACCACTCATCACAGGTCTCTATTTAAACAGTCTCTACGTCCTACCATGCCCATTTCTGACACACAGCGTCGGACAAGCCACATCTTCTTACAGTTACAGCTAAGTGCTCTATTCATTATTAATTTTTTTTTTTTACATAGCATTCATGTGAATCTATACTTTATCTCCTCTCTCTATTTCTTCGTCCTGTATGTTTTTGTATGATTAAGGCTCACACCGAAACGTCACAACTTTGTAATAGTTAAGTAATAAAGCTGCTCCTACTTTTTTTCCTAGTTTATACACCTTTGGAATTAACAGTTGGACAAGAATAGGTTAATGAAGATTATTATATCCATGTTATTCTTCTTCTTTTTCCTCCTCCTCCTCTTCTTCTTCTTCTTCTTCCTCTTCTTATTCTTTTCTTCTTCTACTTCTTCTTCTTCCTCTTCTTCTTCTTCTTCTTCTTCTTCTTCTTTTCTTCTTCTTCTTCTACTACTTCTTCTTCTTCCTCTTCTTCTTCCTCTTCTTCTTTTTTCTCTTCTTATTCCTCTTCTTCTTCTTCTTCCACTTCTTCTGCTTCCACTTCTTCTGCTTCTTCTTCCTCTTCTTCTGCTTCTTCTTCCTCTTCTTCTGCTAATTCTTCTGCTTCTTCTTCTTCTTCTTCTTCTTCTTCTGGGAGCTGCCGAGCTGGCGTTCTTTTCAGTCGACGCGGTGAAGACGCTGAAGGACAACAACGTGTCGGATTGGGAGCGGGTTACGGTTACCATTTTTTTCATCCCATGAGTGGTACTAAGAAAAAGCAGGGGTGTGCAAAGCTTCTTAACAGACTCCACCACCATGAGGAACTATGATGATCCCTTCCCCGTTAATCAGGACCGATCTTTTACTTGAGGTACCAAAAGAGAGGTGATCTAGGGTCTTGTTCCCCAACGATTTCGTTAACCAATCTTTCATGTCATCTATGGTTCAATCAGTCAGTCAGTGAGTTATTTGCATGTCCCTTGCGGAACTTTGCCTCCCTAACAGCCCTCCTGTAGGCCTCTCGGCTGCACTTAGAGTTTATTGGTATGTTTGTAAATGGTAGTTTGCTATTGCTTTCCGTCCGGGCAGTGATTGTACTAGTCAGTGATCGTAGCCATTGCCCCTACGTTGAGATCATCTGCCTACCATCATAGAATGGTGACCATAATCAACATTATCTGTCGGCTGCTCTCCCATTCCATCCACCACCTGCTCACATGGCTTCACGTCGCCCTGATTCGGTTGAGGGGGGGGGCTATACGGTTAATCCACCTTGTCCAAGGGTGTCCCGTAGACTAACGGAGGTAAGGAGGCGTCTTACTTCTCCTTTGACAGGGGATACCAGCTATGAGTCAAAGGCTGCCAAACAGGACGGCGTCTTTACTACAAGACCCAGAAGTATCATTATGCCTTTAAAGAGTATCATGAGTTTGACTCCAGTTTACATTAGAATGTGTAAGGACAGAAAAACAGAAACAAACTCATGAAACACTTGATGTGTATTTATAGTTAATAGGGATGATCAATAACATAAATTCTTATCTAACAACGATTTTTAAAAAACTGCCTATAGGCTGGGCCTCATACCCCCATCATTTGGTTCTCATAACCTCAGGGGTGCACGGATATCAATAGTTAAGCATCCCTAGTTTGTTTTATCGAATTCCCAGACATCTGTTTTCGCTGATATCGCTCGCTGTTCTCCTGAGGAAAAAAAAACAACAGAAGCGGTTCTGAATTAATGAGAATGAGAGAGAGAGAGAGAGAGAGAGAGAGAGAGAGAGAGGGAGGGAGGGAGAAAAAAGAGAGAGAAAGAGAGGAGATGAGAGAGAAATTAGAGCAGTGCCATCTTAACGCATAGGCCAACCTGGGGCTGCCCATGGGCCCCAAGTGCATGGCGGGCCAACCAACCAGCCCAGTGGAAACCTATGAGTTCCTAACATTACTTGCATAGGTTAGAGTTCATTACTCTGCCAAGGGGCCCCGATGCTGCTAAGACGGCCCTCGGGGTGAGAGAGAGAAAGGAAGAAAAAGAAAGGGGAGAGAGGTGAAAAAGAAAGAGATGGAGAGAGAGAGGTGAGAAAAAGAGAGAGAGAGAGAGAGAGAGAGAGAGAGGTAGAGGGAAAGACAAGATAGGTTAAAGACAAGGGCTGTATGGCCTCTCTATATCATCATCTAGTTCTCAGATCCCCATGCGGCACAGACCCCATAGTTAAGCGTCCCTATGTTAGTTAATATTTGTGTACTGAATTGCCCTTTCTCTTTTTCAGAAACTGCTCTTTTAAGCAACTACGCTTTTTTTTAATGAGGTAAAGAGATAAGGTCACATGACACCAACTTCAGATTAACGTGCCACGTGATACAGAAACTAACCGAACCACGGAATACAAAGTTATCACGGATCTGGCAACTTTCATGTTCTTGTATTCAGCCATTCAGTTGTCCGTATGACGTGTGATGGATGCCGGAACATCGATGTTGGCCACCACCACCATCATCATCATCATCATGTAGCTTCCTCTCTTTGGGAGGTTGCCTGCTGTGGCTCTCAGAGTTTCTCTGTCTCTTATTTCCAAGGTGCTCACCCATCAAGTTCAATCGAGTCCATCTCTTTCTGCTTGTCCATCCATCCACGTCGTTGTTGTCCCGTTGCTTTTTTCTTTCTTTACTACATGAGGATGTTTAAAGAAATAATATTATAAATGGCAGTACAAATTTGGAATAACTTTTGACATTTCTTGTACAGTAAAAATACAATAATGGAAACCATTCTTATGTACGCTTTGGGAAGAATGTGTACAAGAGACAGATAGACAGAGACACACAACACAGAGAGACAGAGACAGAGAGATATAAAGAAAAAGAAAAAGAGCGACAGGAAGAAAGGGGGAGAGGAGAGAAAGGAACAGAAAGACAGACAGAAAGAAAGAGAGAGTGAAACAGTGAGGGAGAGAAAGAAAGCAAGAGAGACAAAAAGAGAGAGAAATAGAAAGAGAGTGGAAAACACAGAAAGACAGAAAAAAGAGAAAGAGAGAGAGTGAGTGAGAGAGAGCAAGCGAGACAGAGAAAGAGACAGAAAGAGAGAGGGATAAAAAGAAAGAGAGAGATTGAGAGAAGAAGAGAGAGAGAGCAAGAGAATGAGAGAAAAACAGAACGACAAAGAAACAGAGAGGGAGAAAGAGAAAAAAAGAAAGAGACAGAGAGAGAGAGCAAGACAGAAAGAGAATGAGAGAGAGAGGAGGAGAGAAAGGGAGAGATGGAACGAGAAAGAGAGCAACAGAGAGAGAAGACAAAAAGATAGAGAGTCAGACAGAGGTGAAGAGAGACAGAAAGAGAAAGAAAGAGAGAGAGAGACCAAAGATATATATATATAGAGAGAGAGAGAGAAAGATATATATATATATATATATATATATATATAGAGAGAGAGAGAAAGATAGAATTAAAGAAAGAGAGAGAGAGAGGGAGAGAGAGATAAAGAACACAACACAAAATAAATGCATAAAAGCTAATCTAGAAGAAAGGAAAAACTATAAATACAGCATTATAAGCTAAAACAAAATCCCCAAAATTGTAATGTTTTGCCTGCCAGATTTCAACACAGGATCGTTCCAAATGTTACTTTGTATCACTTAAACTCTCGCATGAATGCTCACTCTAACCTGGCAATACGAAACCAACCAATAGTCCAATCTGGCAATACCTCTGTCTGCCGTATGTGCCAGGAAAATTTTGCATTTCCCATTTAATCAAGAAGTTGATTTTTCTTTCAAAAGAAGCTACCCAAAATGTCCTTCATAAAATGAGTTCTAGTCACGTGCAGGACTCAAAAGACGAGGTTCAAACGAGTGGCTCGTTCTCCCTCGACGTGATCTGTGTACCAATAGCGGCGACCAAGAAAGAACAAGAACAATAATAGACATTATTTTTCAGTAAAGTTAGGAAATAGAACAGCCCAAATGAGTTAAAGATTCCTGTGAATGTGGCTTGATCTTTAGTCCAAAATATTGGTAGGATGTTCGTTGGTAGACGGTTTTATTTGGTTTTCTTTCAAAACGCAGTCGTTTCGTGAGTTTGACTGCATGCAATTATACGCTGAGTTAACAGTCAACGGAGACAGAGAGAGAGAGAGAGAAAGACACACAGAGAGAGACAGAGAGAGAGACACAGAGAGGGAGAGACACAGATAGAGAGAGACACAGAGAGAGAGACACAGAGAGAGAGACACAGAGAGAGACACAGAGAGAGAGAGACAGAGAGAAAGACACACAGAGAGAGACACAGAGAGAGACACAGAGAGAGAGACAGAGAGAGACACAGAGAAAAAGAGAGAGACCCAGAGAGAAAGAGAGAGAGACACAGAGAGAGACAGAGAGAGAAACACAGAGAGAGAGAGACAGAGAGAGAGAGAGAGAGAAAGAAGGAAAGAAATAATAAAAGGAAGAAAACGAAGAAAACGAACGAAAGAACGAAAGAAATAAAAAAAGGACTAGATCATCATCGTCATCATCATCATCATCATGCGCCATCTCCCCACGGAAGCTTCGCTGCAGTGAATCTCCACTCTGCTATGTTTCTTGTCGTCTTAGAACACTCGGCCAAGCTTGTCCCTGTCCATCTCTTGACGTTGTCAACCCATCTCCATCGCTGCTGTCCTCTTGTTCTTTCTCCTTCGATCTTGCCCTCAAGAAGGGTCTTCCATACAGTATTATGCCCCTTGACGTGCCCAAAGTATCTTACTTGTCTTGTTTTTATGATTTTCAATATTTCTCTTTTCACTTCTGGTTGGTTCAGAACTTCTTTGTATGCCTTCTTTTCTGTCCACGGGATACGCCCTATTCTTCTGTATATCCACATTTCGAGGGCCTTGGTTCCCTTTTCTTTTGTCTTATCCAAGGTCCAGGCTTATACGCCATAAAGGAAATCAATCACAGAAAAAAGAAAGAAAATAAGCTTGCCATTTTATCTACTTTTCATGATTTTTTTTTTTTGCAGCAACAAGTTATTTCTCATTCTATGCTCACAGTTCTTAATAAAATAAGATTTTTAAGGGCATACATCTTTTCCATCGCAACATATGCCTGTTAGACCTGGACACTTAACAAAACAGCTGAGAAACACATAAATGCCTTTGAATGTAAATTCTACAGAGGAGTTCTTCAAATATCATGGACACAAAAAAGAATAAATATATCTATACTAAATACTGAAGAAGGCTGGCTAGTAAAGAAGATTAAACAGAGAAAACTTAAATATTTTGAACATATTAAATGTCATGACGATCTAGAGAAAACCGTCTTGGAAGGGTACATAATTGGAAAAAGAAAGAGAGGAAGACCAAGGCGTTGATGATCTGCAGATGGATGCATCAGTAGCAGGCCATCTTGCTCACAACCGAGAGAGGAGTGCTGTTTGGGAGGCAAAGTTCCGCAAGGGACATGCAAATGAATGAAGGAATGAATGTTCACTGTTCAAACACTCATCAAAACTTCAAAAAGACACAAAAAGAAACACAACAAAACAAGCTTCCACTTTTCCCAATTAATCTCATCTCACCGGACTGGAAACCCAGACCCAAATACTCTAGCAAGACCCGATGAACACAGTCGTAAACCTTATAAGGTCCCGTCTTCCAAAAACTTGCCCACTGTGAGCGTACGTAGCTCTCCTAAGATGTCTTAGTGTCCTTTATTCTGTGGGCTTCCCGTTTCATAAGAAATATCCAAATATTTGTTTGCTCCAGCGAGTTCTCAGGCAGTCTCATCTATTTTCTTGATATCGTTCGATATATTCTGGAGAAATAGCAGACGTGGTTTGTGAATTTATGAGAAAGAGAGAGAGAGAGAGAGAGAGGGAGGGAGAAGGAGAGAGGGGGAGATAAAGAAAGAAAGAGAGAAAAGGAGAAAACAAAGCAGAGAAAGAGAGAGAAATAAGAGAGGAAGAAAAAGATGGAGAAAGAGAGAGAGAGAAGGAGAGAGAAAGAGAGAAAAGAAAGAGGGAGTGAGAAAGAGAGAGAGAATGAAAGAGAGTGGGAGACAAAGAGAGGGAGAACAAGAGAGAGAGAGAGAAAGAGAGAGAGAGAAAAGGAACAGAGGAAGAAAGAGATGGAGAAAAAGAGAGTGAGAAAAGGAGAGACGAAGAAAGAAAGAGAGAGCAAAAGAAAGAGAGATAAAATCTCTTTTCTTACTCTCAGTAAGAGAGAAAAAGAGAGAGAGAAAGAAGAAGAGATAGAGAAAAAAGAAAGAGAGAGAAAGAGAGAGAGAGAGAGTAAGAAAGAGATGAAGAAAGAGAGAGTGAAAGAGAAAATGAGAATAAGAGATAGAAAAAAAGAGAGAGAGACAGATAGAAAAGAGAGAGAGAAAAGAGAGAGAAAAATTAGAGAGCAAGAAGGAGAGAGAGAGAAAGATAATAAGAGAGTTAGAGAGAGAAAGCAAAGAGACAGAGAAAGAGACTGATAGAACAAATACAGAGAAAGAGACAAAGAGAAAAGAAAGAGAGAAAAGAATAAAGATATGAAGAAAGAGAGAGAAAAGGAAAAGTAATAGAGAGAGAAAAGAGAAAGAGAGAGAGAAAAGGAGATTAAGAGAGAATATGAGAAGAAAGAGAGAGGGAAAATAGAAGAGAGCGAAAGAGGCAGAGAGAAAAGAAAGACAGAGAGAGAAAGACAGAGAGTAAAGGAAGAGAGAGAAAGAAAGAGACAGAATGAAAGAGACAGAAAAAAAGAAAGAGAGAAAAAGTAGAGAGGAAGAAAGAGATGAAGACAGAGAGAGCAAGAGAGAGAAAGAGAAAAAAAGGAGAATAAGAGAGAAAAAAGAGAAAGAAAGAGAAAAAGGAGAGTAAGAAAGAGAGAGGGAAGAGAGAGAGAAAAAAAAAGAAAGAGACAGAGAAAAGAAAGAGACAGATAAAAAAGAGATAGAAAAAGGAGAGTAAGAGAGAGGGGAAAGGGAGAAAGAGAAAAAAGAAAGAGACGGAGAAAGTAACAGAGACAGAGAGAAAAAGCGATAGAGACAAATGAGAGTAAGAGAGATGGAAGAGAGAGAAAAGAAGAGTGAGAGAAAAGAAAGAGACAGAGAAAAAACAGAGAGAAAAGAGAGAGAAACAGAGAGAAAAGAAAGAAAGAGAGAGAGAAAAAAAGAAAGAGAGAGAGAGAAAAGGAAAGGGTCAGAGAGAAAAGAGAGAAAAGGGAGAGAGTAAGAAAGAGATGAAGAAAGCGACCAAGAGAGATAAAGAGAAAAAGAGAGTAAGATTGAGAGAAAAGAAAAAAAGAGAGAGAGAGAGAGAGATCAGCATGAGTTAAGACAAGGACTTACAGGAGTACAGAAAACATAACATGGCCTCGGTTTCTACTCAGAACGAGGGGGAGATAACAAACGTTTTTCACCCTGTGGAACCACTTATAACGCCCCCCCCCCACTTGAAAGAAGTGCTCCCTGACAACAAACTATTACCAAAAATAGTTTGGCAGACTCGATAGCGATTCATTTCATTCCCTCAGAGAGATGGAGTGAAATGACACGAAAATGAGAAAGGAAAAGAGAATTAAACAAACAAACAAAAAATAAACAAACAAAAAAGAAAAGGAATGAACGAGATAGAAGGAAAAAGAGAGAATAAACCAAAACAGAAAGGGAACGAACGAGATAGAAAGAAAAAACAGAGAGACAGAGGATGAAACACAATGTGAAAGAGATAGCGAAAGAAAAAAAAATAGAATGAAACAAAATGAAAGGAGGAGGAGGAGATTAAAATAGAAAAAAAAATGATACAACATGAAAAAAATTGAGGGAATGAAAAAGAGAGAGAAAGAGGGTGAAATAAAAACAAGAGAGAGGGAGAGAGCGAGAGAGAGAGAGGAGAGAGCGAGAGAGAGAGAGAGAGGGAGGGAGAGAGAGGGAGAGAGGGAGAGAGCGAGAGAGCGAGAGAGAGAGAGCGAGAGAGAGGGAGAGAGAGGGAGAGAGCGAGAGAGAGAGCGAGAGAGGGAGAGAGAGAGCGAGAGAGAGAGAGCGAGAGAGAGAGAGGGAGAGAGAGAGAGCGAGAGAGAGAGCGAGAGAGAGAGGGAGAGAGAGAGGGAGAGAGCGAGAGAGAGAGAGGGAGAGAGCGAGAGAGAGAGAGAGAGAAGGGGTAGGACAAACACCTGCCTAACAATATTAAGACAGCATGATCATTCGACCACGAAACATCGATTAATATTTCGATATTCCCCAACTATTTTTGAAAAAATATGTCGATTCATTCTCATGAATCTTTTATTTCCCATTTCCCCCAACTCCTTGTCTTACTTTTGCTAATTTTACATGCTCACATTCCACTTGGTTTGACATAAAACAAGAGTTCCGTCAGGGGTGCATACTATCGCCTTACTTATTTAACTTGTATAGTGAAAATATCATGAGGAATGTTAGAGAAGATGTAGACAAAGAATATTACGATGCCATAACAATTGGAGGTTATGAAATACCAGAGATTAGATATGCTGATGACACAGTGTTACTGTCCACAACACAAAAAGGAATGGAAAAACTATTTATGTCAGTCCTTAAGAACAGCGAAAGGAAAAACCTCTATCTTAATGCGAAGAAAACTAAATTGGTGACAACTGACAAAACAAACAAGGCAGCTGAAATATGTATCAATGAGGAAAAATAGGAAGAAGTGGACAGTTTTGAATGTCTTGGATCGCTACCAACTAATAATGGAGATACAATGAGGGAAATTAAAAGGAGGACATCTATCGCACTTCAGAAAGTAAAACAACTAAAGAATCTGTGGAGAGGAACAGACACAAATACAAAAATAAGATTTTTAAGGGCATGCATCTTCCCCATCGCAACATATGCTCATAAGACGTGGACACTTAACAAAATAGCTGAGAAATGCAGAAATGCCTTTGATTGTAAATGCAACAGAAGAGTTCTTCAAATATCAAGACACACACAAAAAAAGAACAAATATATCCATACTACAAGAACTTAATACTGAAGTAGGTTGGCTAGTAAGGAAGATTAAACAGAGAAAACGTAAATGTTTTGGACATATTAAACGTCATGATAATCTAGACAAGACAGTCTTGGAAGGGTACATAATGGGGAAAAGAAAGAGAGGAAGACCAGTTGATGATCTGCAAATGGATGCATCAGCAGCATGGACGTCTTGCTTACAACCGAGAGGCCTACAGGAGAGCTGTTAGGGAGGCAAGGGACATGCAAATGACTGACTGACTGTGACTGACTGACTGACATTCCACTTCCTTCATAATTCATAGATCAGTTTCTCTTTCTGCACTCTTCTTTGTCTAACGTGCTCTATTCTGTGTATCTACTTCTTCCAAAGTTTCTCCTCTCATCTTCTTTGTCTAACGTGCTCTATTCTGTGTATCTACTTCTTCCGAAGTTTCTCCTCTCATCTTCTTTGTCTAACGTGCTCTATTCTGTGTATCTACTTCTTCCGAAGTTTCTCCTCTCATCTTCTTTGTCTAACGTGCTCTATTCTGTGTATCTACTTCTTCCGAAGTTTCTCCTCTCATCTTCTTTGTCTAACGTGCTCTATTCTGTGTATCTACTTCTTCCGAAGTTTCTCCTCTCATCTTCTTTGAACAGAAAGATTTCTCCGTCTTTTATCAGTCTGTTCAGCCTTCGTTCATGTTTTACATCCTACAATCATTCAACCTCATCATTCGGGCTATTCCACATTCTTGTACGCATCTTTCTATTCCTGAACTTATATGGGCAATGAACATAAAAAATGTTTCCGGGCACGTGCTGAAGCTACTGTCTGGGCCCAGGCTGTGTCTTCACATCGATCTGCTGCTGCCTGGTTTGAGAGTCTCGTGTCTGTAAACGCTGGCGCTGATGGCTGTCTCAAGAGTGGCTCTTGTTTTGGTCAGTGCTTCCCACAAGAAGCATTTATTTTTCTGGCTAGTTTGGGTTCTTTTTCACTTAGTTCATCTGTCATTTCTCCTCCTCCTCTCTCTCTCTCTCTCTCTCTTCCCCCTCCTTCCCCTCTATACGGCGTATTTCTCTTTTCCTCTCTCACGTTTTGTTTTTTTCTGTCTGTCTGTCACCCTCCTCTCTCTCTCTCTCTCTCTCTCTCTCTCTCTCTCTCACTAGCCCCTATACGGCGTATTTCTCTTTTCCTCTCTCACGTTTTGTTTTTTTCTGTCTGTCTGTCACCCTCCTTTCTCTCTCTCTCTCTCTCTCTTTCTCTCTCTAGCCCCTATTCGGCGTATTTCTCTTTTCCTCTGTCAAGTTTTGTCTGCCTGTCTCTCTCTCTCCTCTCTCTCTTCCCCTCCCTTCCTTCCCCCTCCTCTATACGATGTATTTATCTTTTCCTCTCTCACGTTTTCTCTGTCTTTCTTTCTCCTCTCTCTCTCTCTCTCTCTCTCTCTCTCTCTCTTGCCACATTGTCACCAAACCTACCAGAGTAACAGAAGTATCATCCACATTATTAGATCATATATATGTAGCCCATCCAGAAAACATCATTGAATGTAACATCCCTCATATTTCGTTAAGTGATCATTACCCAGTCTGCTGTACGTGGATAAGAAAGGGTTATAAACTTTATAAACACAATCACACCAGTATGAAATGTATAAGCTTCAAAAAATTTAACTTACAATTATTCCTTAATGATTTGCAACCATTTTCACGTACACACGTGTACCAACTAACTGACCCTGATGAGGCAATAGAATATTGGCTAAAGATCTTCAGAGATATATTAAACAAACATGTCCACATGAAAGAGGTGAGAGTAAAACACCAGACAAAGTCACCTTGGATAACACCTGAAATACTACAATCCAAGAGAGAACGTGATCGGGCGCACAAAATCAAGGACTTTAGGACCTACCATTCACTCAGAAACAAAGTTCAATACTTAATAAGACAAGAGAAAAAAATTACTTTAGGAATCTAGTACAGAATAAATCAGACAGTAAATCAATTTGGAAAGCCATAAATACCCTATCAAATAAAAGAAAAAAATTGATTTTCAAGCCATCAATCGTGCATACACTAGCGCACATATCAGTACACATTTCAGAGAAGAAATCAACGTTCTTAAATCATCAATATCAGCTGTTGTATGCGACTTACGTGAACTATAAACATTCATAGACAGCAGATGTACTGATTTTAAACAGTTACACATTCCATTCTTAACAGTCAGTGAAGTTCACAGTTGTCTCTTAACCTTAAGAAATAACAAGACAGCTGGGCTTATGATATTAGTAATAAGATCTTACGTTATGCTGCACCTGTCATTTCACATAAACTAACATAATTTACAATCAGTGTATTGCAAAATGTTATTTCTCTGAGACTTTTAAAACTGCTAAGGTGTATCCTCGCTTTAAATCTGGCTCATCCAACAATCTTACCAACTATAGACCAATATCAATATTATCGTCATTATCAAAACCACTCGAAAAACACATACACAAAATAACTCTACGACACATGCAAGAGAACAATTTACTCATAGACAGTCAGTCAGGTTTTAGACCCAATCATTCCTGTGGCACAGATCTTACCAAAATGACAGAAAACAGGTTAGTAAACAAAATGACGACAGACTATATGGTGCGATCTTTGTCGACTTTAAAAAGGCATTTGATATGACTGACCATGATATTCTTGTAAGAAAAATAAAGACTTATAAATCTGTCATCACAGAACCAGGCATAAAAATTGGAGGATACAATATTAACAACCTTCGGTATGCTGACGACACAGTACTGATAGCTGAGAACCAACAAGACCTGCAAAATCTCTTGGATAAAGTCGCCAAAGAAAGTGAACAGAAAGGCCTTACTTTGAACATCAAAAAGACAGAGACTATGGTTATATCTAAGAAACAGAATCCACCAGCATGCAGTATTAAATTAAACGGAACCATTCTAAAACAGGTGCAGAAATTCAAATACCTTGGAGCAGTAATAACTTCAGATGGGAAATGCAGAACAGAAATTAGGAACAGAATAGGTCAAGCAAAGACTGCATTTCAGAGAATGAGAAACATATTAGCTAACATATCTTTATCAATGAATGTTAGAAAACGAGTCCTAAAATGCTATATTGAACCTATCTTGTTATATGGAAGTGAATCATGGACAATAGGCAAGTCTGCACAAAAATCATTGGAAGCAGCAGAAATGTGGTTTATTAGAAGAATGTTGCGAATCCCCTGGACAGCAAAAATAACTAATGAAGAATGTATGAGAAGAGCTGGAGAGACAAAAAACCTTGTCAGAAAGATAAGAGAGAGACAATGTACTTTCATAGGACATGCAATGAGAAGAGGGGGCATTGAAAATATTATAACAACAGGAAAAATAGAAGGAAGAAGATCAAGAGGAAGACCAAGAGAAATGATACTGGACAGTCTGACGGGATGGTGTGAGAGGAGATCACCAACTGAACTGATGGCCTGCATGAAGGATCGGGTACTCTGGAGAAGCATAATGGCCAACGCCAGTCGGCACGGCACCTGATGATAATGATGATGATGATTATAAATTGCACCCTGACCTAATAAAATTAATTGCATCCTTTCTTTCAGACAGACAACAGGTAGTGTTCTTCAACAATTCTCTATCAAATTCTGCTACAGTTGATACTGGTGTTCCACAAGGTTCTATTCTAGGCCTGTTGCTCTTTGCTATCTATATCAATGGTCTTCCACTTCATCTTAAACACTCTTCTCGTGACCTTTTTGCCGATGATTGCACAGTCTACACCAGTGACTACGACTGCATTAATCTGGAATCAACTCTTCAGGTCGAGTTATACAATTTAATTAGATGGAGCAAAAACAATGGCATGATTATAAACACCGATAAAACAAAATCAACGCTCATAACAACAAGACAGAAACTACAAAACGCAACAACAACACTTCGGCTCAGCACGGAAACATCACAGATAGAAAACGTTAGCGAGCACAAAACACTAGGTCTTATTATTGACCAACATCTGACCTGGAACTCTCATGTGCAAGGTCTAACAAAACTCATCGAGCAAAAAGTATACCAGTTAGCCAAAATTAAGCACTTCATCGATCAAGACACTAGGAAGACATACTACATATCTCATATACAAACACATTTAGACTATTGCTCAACAGTTTGGGATGGTTGCTCAGTGTCAAATACAAAGAAGCTTTCCTCACTCCAAAAGCGAGCAGTAAAGCTTATTAGTGACAAAGATCAAGCACAAACAACTAACAAGCACAAACGTATCAAAATACTACCTCTTAACAACAGGTTCCTCTTCAACAAAGCCAAGTTAGTACATCAAATTCTTTCACGGAATGCCCCGCCTTATCTATGGAACCTGTTTAAATTCAGCCCAAAGTGCAGCCAACGCTTCTTCCAAAACTTAGACTTGATCTTTACAAGAAAAATTTATTTAATCTGCTGCTCATCTTTAGAATACCCTCCTATCCTGTATAAAAAAATATAAATTATACTCCTTCCTACAACTACAAACTTTCCTAATATCTATTTGATGTCGACTACATGCCTCCATGAATCATATAACTTAAAAGTTATCTTAAACTGCTCTTACAGACACCGAAGTGTAATTGTTTTTTGTCCCGAAATTTTTGTTTAGTAGATAGCTATTTATATATGTATGTAGTTACTTCTGTACTGAGTGAATGGATAAGAGCTAATCGTAAATGTTATATTTTAACTTATATCTCACAGCTTCAATGTTAATTATGTTTGTTACATGAACAGCATATTTGTATAATGTCTGGAATATAGTGAAAGATGTATGATAAAGGGCAGAATGTCAGCGTGCCCAATTCTTAACGTCTTTGAAATAAACAATCAATCAATCAATCTCTCGTTATGTATCTCAGTCATTTTTCTCCCTACATCCTTTTTTTCGTATCTCAGCCTTTCTCCTTGGTATGTTCCCTCCCTCCATCTTCTTTTCTTCACCCTCGCTTTCTCTTCTCTCCTTTTTCTCTTATCTCTCGCCCTGAATCTTTCTATGTTTATTTCTTCTCTCCAGTTTCTTGTTTTCCTTTCTGATTAACATTATCTTTTTGTTGTAACACCTAAACAATGATATGTCAAAATTAGGATATAACCATCAAAATAGTGATATGTCGAAAATATGTTATAAACATCAAAATAGTGATATGTCGAAAATATGTTATAAACATCACAATAGTGATATGTCAAATCTTGGATACAAATATTAATATAGGAAAATGTTAACTCTGATACATAAATATTTTTTTAAAGTAATGTCAAATTTAGGATATAAACATAAAAAACATTTATATGCCAAATCTAGGATTTAAACATCAAACATAGTTTAACTTTGATGTATTTTGTACGCGAGCGATTAAACTGAATATGATTTATCAAAACTAGTACCTTTTTTTCAGTTCTTGTCTGTAGTTGCTATTTGTAGTTTTTGTTTGTAGTTGTTTACAGTTTCTGCTTGTAGTTGTTTACAGTTTCTGCTTGTAGTTGTTAGTTTTATTTGCTCTACCTGCCTAGAACCGTGAGTAGGTTGAACAGACGCCATCTTTGATTATTTTCTGATACTAGTTTCCCAGAATCGGCCAACAATAACAGCAATGTTTGTATTTGAAAGTTCAGTTCTCTTTCCTGGTTGGGTTTATTTTGTATTCAGTTTTGTTTCTTGCCTCCTTTGCAGGTCAGACTGCATCCTTCTGTAGAGTCTCTCGCTGTGTGCTTCGGTCTTTCGTCAGTTCATTCCAACTTTTCTGGGCTTACTTATGAAATCTCTGGAGGAAAACTTAACAAATATCTTTGTATCTCATTTCTGGTCTCTCTCATGAAATCCTTCCTTCCTTAATTTTTGTTTGTGGAGATGGGGCTGTTATCGGTTCTTGACATCTTAGTCCCCTGCTGCTTAGTGTTTTCATCATGTATGAAAGCTTCTTCTTCTTCTTCTTCCTTGCGAGCTGGTGTTCTTTGCAGCCGATGCGGCGAACATACTGAGGCGCACGGTCGCTTCTGACTGGGAGCGGTTATGGTATGTACAGTACTTCTTTAGCAGACTCCACCACCACAACCATAGGAGAACTGTGACGATCCTCCCCGTTACCCAGGATAGGGGCTTTTACTGTTGCGGGGGTGGGGAGGGGGGGCTAACAACGGAGAGGTAGGACAGGGTCGTGATCGGCTACGGTCCAGCAGCGCTCATGCTGGCATGTAAGCTATGGGGTCGCCGTCTGCCAGAGCTGGCAGCGTATTTACCCCCATTTCCTTCTTGCTACATGCCTCACTCACCTTGACCTTCCTTTGCCTGTTGTTGTCACAGATGGAAGCTTGGCACGCAGCTGAACCTCACACTTGCTTTCTTCCTCCCAAAATATGGTGTTAATTATTTAATGAAAGCTAAACTTTCATGCCTTGAATAGACTTCCACGTCTAAACCACCAACATTACTGCATATTCCAAATAATAAGACCATCAAAAACAAGGGAAAACGTGTTTGTTTGTTCGTTTGTTTGTATGTACCTAAAAATAACCGAACTCGAGACATTACTCAGAGGAGATAACCAAACATATTTTGTCTCCGTCTACATAAAAGAAGAGTTATCTTTCATTTTCTGTTCTCTTTATTTCAGACATTCATTGTTAATTAACATAATTGCATTCCCTTTTGTTGTTTCCAGACAGCTGAAGGTGCATCAAGCCTATCTTCTTACGAACTCTTAACGGGAAATTCTTGAAGTTAAGTATACCTTAACAGCTCCACCACTCAATCCAAGAACGCTGTTATCATTACTGGAAGAGGATGAAGATTTAGCACACAAGTTGGTTGATATTTTGACCTCCATTATACAACTTTAACCTTTTTCCAGGCATTCTATATTAGCCAATATGTCTTGTCTTGTATTGTCTTATATCTCCCTGGAATTGGGAGCTGGCGTTCTTTGCAGACGATGCTGTGAAGATGTTGGGAGGAGGTTTATGGCGGCTACTTTTCAGTCTCATGGTGACGCTAAAAAGCCAAAGGGGCGTGCAATGCTTCTTTGGCAGACTCCACCACCATGGGGGAATCTGTGGTGATCCCTGCCCCTTTAGCCAAGCTAGGCCTGCTACTGCTTGAGGTACTAACGGAGAGATGGGTCTTGGTCAGCTATCGTTCGCCAACCCTGATGCTAGCGGGTCTTGGTCAGCTATCGTTCGCCAACCCTTATACTAGCATGTAAGCTATTAGGGGGGGGGGGGGGCTGATAGTCAAAATGAACAGCATTTTGGTCCCATCTGTTAGTATAAATATGCTATGTATAAATATGCTATGTATGAATATGATATGTATAAATATGTTATGTATAAATATGTTATGGATAAATATGTTACGTAAAATATGCTTTATATAAATATACTATGCATAAACATGTTGTGTATAAATGTGTTATGTACAAATATGCTATGTATAAATGTTATGTATAAGTTTTATGTATAAATAAGCTATGTATAAATATGCTGTGTATAAATATGCTATGTATAAATACACATATAACTAGAACAGAAGTAAGAAAAGTTGAAATAACAAAACACTTCAGCCTTTTTCTGGGCGCCCAGTTAAATAAGTAACACAATTTATGTAACAAAATAATTCCCACAGTTTCGTGTACCACCGAAGGAATACCTACCAGAATACTATCCACTAAGACTTCAATGCAGAATAATTTAGATTCTGCGTTTAGAACCTTCACTGTATTCCCTGCATTTCAAGTTCTTAAGGGTTAGTGATGTCTTGGTAGTCAGTCCAGATCTCCTATCTTCGGCATCTTCTTGGCTTTGGCTGCAGGACTTCATGTGCTCTACTTGCAGGGTCTTTTCCTCTTCCAAGACAACACTTTCGGTTTTCTGTGTGTGTGTGTGTGTTGTTTTTTTTGGTAACGGGAGTTTATTTTCCGGCGATAGATAGTTAGGCGAACCTCCCTTTAGTCACCTCTTGGATAGAGTATAGCCTCTCTTGGATAGAGTATAGCCTCTCTTGGATAGAGTATAGCCTCTCTTGCTGTATTCTCTAAGAGCTGGACTAACGTCCAAGTCCAGCAACCACATGGACGTAACATAGAAATACTAGTACCACAGCCACTTATTAATATCAGCCACAGAAAACTGCTTTCACTTTCCCAGGGAAACTTGAAAAGTGGCTTAACAAAAGCCACTTGCTGTAATTATGTACTTCAAGCAAAGAGTTATCGCCCATGCCCTTCTCTGTGCTGGGATCGATCGCTTCACAAGATCACAGAGCCTCTCTCTGGGACAACCGGCGTCACGGCTGACCCGTGCATGTGTCCACGTGACGTGATTTATTTAAAAAGGGTCATGGAATAGGTGGGATTTACATGGAAAAGCCATGTCGATCATGCTCTTGCACTTTCTGTAATCCTTGGAATGCAAATTATTCTCGATTACTTCCCCTTACCTCCCCATTTGGTGGACCCGTCAAGATATTTCTCTAATGATGTTATGTGGAAGATATACCCCCCCCCCCCAACTCTGTCCAACATGACTGCCTGAGCACATCCATCCACCATCACTTTTATCATCACACTGACGAAACAATATTTTAAGAGTGAGAGTACAGAGCATTTTCGACAGTTCCACCCTCCCTCGCTAGTATTTGTCAAAACCAGCGGTTCTTAAATATTTTTGGACCGAGAGACCTCCTTTCTGTCTTGATAACAGTTGTGGAACCCTCGTTAACTTATACTTGTACGAACACCCTTTAACTGCGAGCTGTTGTTCCTTGTAGCCGATGCTGTAGGGGTGTTTAGGCATACCATCGTATCGGCGTGGGAGCTGGTTATGGAAGTACAGCTAAAAAGCAGGGGTGTGCAATGCTTCTATAGCAGACCCCACCACCATGGGACTATGGCGATCCCTGCCCCCTTAGCCAGTGTAGGCCTGTTACTGGGGGTACCACGGAGAGGTGGGACAGGGTCCTGGTCAGCTGTGGTTCACTAACCCTGACTCTAGCATATCAGCTGTGGTTCACTAACCCTGACTCTAGCATATCAGCTATGGTTCACTAACCCTGACTCTATCATATCAGCTGTGGGTCGTCTACCCTGACTCTAGCGTATCAGCTGTGGGTCGCCTACACTGAATGTAGCATATCAGCTGTGGGTCGCCTACCCTGACTCCAGCATATCAGGTGTGGGTCGCCTACCCTGACTGTAGCATATCAGCTGTGGGTCGCCTACCCTGACTCCAGCATATCAGGTGTGGGTCGCTGATTTCCTCATCGTTCAGGCGTCTTCACTCCCGAACCCTCATTAAAAATGAATTAATAAATAGAACCCCATGTCGCTGAGACTTTTAGCAAGCCAATCAACGAAAAAGATTAAGTTAGGACAAGCATCTTCGTCCAAAGCCACTCGGCCAGTAACCTGCAGTATCGCTGGCCAACCTAGCAGCGATCTCAGTGCCTCATTCATTTATTTGCATGTCCCTTGCGGAATTTTACCTCCCAAACAGCTCTCCTGTAGGACTCTCGGTTGTGAGCAAGATGGCCTGCTGCTGATGAATCTATTTATAGATCATCAACGATGTCTTGCAGCCATCTTTGCCTTGGTCTTCCTCTCTTTCTTTTTCCCATTATGTACCCTTCCAGTACGGTCTTTTCTAGATTATCATTACGTTTAATGTGTCCTAAATATTTAAGTTTTCTCTCTTTAATCTTCTTTACTAGCCAACCTTCTTCAATATTAAGTTCTTGTAGTATGAATATATTTGTTCTTTTTGTGTCCATGATATTTGAAGAACTCTTCTGTAACATTTACATTCAAAGTCATTTATGTGTTTCTCAGCTGTTTTGTTAAGTGTCCAGGTCTCACAGGCATATGTTGTGATGGGAAAGATGCATGCCCTTAAAAATCTTATTTTTTGTAGTTCTGTCTGTTCCTCTCCACAGATTCTTTAGTTGTTTTACTTCCTGAAGAACAATAGATGTCCTCCTTTTAATTTTCCTCATTGTATCTCCGTTATTAGTTAGTAGTGATCCAAGATATTCAAAACTCTCTACTTCTTCCAGATTTTACTCATTGATATATATTTCAGCTGCCTTGTTTGTCTTGTCAGTTGTCATCAATTTAGTTTTCTTCGCATTAAGATAGAGGTTTTGCTCTTCTCTATTCTTACAGACTGACATAATTAGTTTTTCCATTCCTTTTTGTGTTGTGGACAGTAATACTGTGTCATCATCTCTGCTATTTCATAACCTCCAATTGTAATGGCATCGTAATGTTCTTTGTCTATAATTTCTCTAACATTCCTCATTATATTTTCAGTATACAAGTTAAATAAGTAAGGCGACAATATGCACCCCTGACGGATCCCTTGTTTTATGTCAAACCAAGTTGTTGTTTCACCATTTATTCTTACTGTTGCTTGTTGGTCTAGATACAGCAGTGATGTTAAGTGTATCAAATGTGTTGGAAATCTCTTTTTTTCCCCATTATTTCCCAAAGTTTCTGGTATTGTACACAGTCAAATGGCTTTGAGTAGTCTATAAAGGATAAATATAGATTCACACTTAACTCTCTGATTCCAGTACGACCTGGAAGTATACCCACGAGAGCCTCGACTTGTTGTCGGACAAGGAAGTCAGTCCGCTCCTTCTTCGGAAGACTCCAAGGGAAGATACAGTCCTGGATATAGGGCGATGTTATCGTCAAAAGCTTAGTGGATGACGTTGGTGGCATGGAATCACCTCCTTGGGTTGTCCTTACAGTATATTTAGGTACTACTGTAGTCTGTGACACACAAAACTCAACCACAGGACCTCCCAAGTTGATGTTACAGGTTTTAGGCCCAGGGTAGTCTGTCTGTAAGACTCTCTGAGGGTGTAATATTATGCCAGAAACGTTAGACAATTCATCAGAGAATTGGAACGTCGGGATAAAATGGGTTATGTCCCATAGTTAAGGGACAGTACTTCTGCCATCCTAAGACTTTTAGCTTTGACTACGAAAGCCTATCACAAAGCGACTTCGACACAAACCACCAACTGTCAGGTACACGGTGACACAGACAGGTGCACGGTGACACAGACAGGTGCACGGTGACACAGACAGGACGCTTGAACTCAGAATGTAAATTTCCAGAGCTTTGTCTAAACTGGTTTGACTCTCACTTTTGGTGAGATGGTGCCAAGTCTTTGTTCATCACTCGACGTCTAGTCTCGTCTGCTGTACTGAAACAATAACAAACTTATACAGGATCCGGCATAAAACATGGCTGGATTTTAAAAATGAAAAATAAATAAAGGCTATACATGTTTTTGGTAAAAAAAAAAAAAAGAGAAATGAAACTCAGAAAAGTGAGTATTTTTATTATTACTGACAATCATATTTAGGTTTCGAAAATTACGCCGGTTAGATGCCCGCCATTACATTTGATACATTCACCCAGGCGTCTGGAAAATTCCTGCATAACACCATTTAATTTGTTCAAAGGGATATTTTGAATGCAGTGTCGGATTCGATCTTTTAGGTCTGCAACTGACTGTGGTCGACTAGCATACACCGTGTTCTTGAGGTACCCCCATAAAAGAAGTCAGCGGCCGATAAATCTGGTGACCTTGCTGGCCAATGAATATCCCCAAATCTGGAAATAAGACGACTGGGAAATGCTTGTCGCAGCATGGACATGGACTGACGGGCTGTGTGGGCAGTTGCTCCATCTTGTTCAAACCATAATAGTCTCTTATTTCTATTGGCCAAGTCTGGAATGAAGTATTCAGTTAGCATCTGCACATAAAGATCACTATTAACAGTAAGAAGATGCTACGTGCCAAAGCGTTCCTAACAGCTGATCGCCGAGGGCTACTCAGCAATACGTTGCGGACTTCTTGAATTCGTTCAGGTGTCTGTTGAGTTCTTTAATGACCAGTAGACTTGTTATTATGGCAATTAGCGGTTTCATTAAATTTTTTGACCCACCTCAAAATTGTTTTGTTCTCCGATCGGGAACATTATCAAGGGGATGCAACTCAAAATGACGACGAAACTTTCGTTGTACAGTAATAGACGATTCTCCACTTTTAAAATAAGTTTCAACGGTGAATGCGCGATGTTGTGTTTTGCCAAGGAGCCATTGTTAAAAATGACCGTTTGTCTGCTTCATTTCTGACGTCATGTTTTTTTTCACACTTATTCAGTTTCTGCGCACTACGTCAGTTAAATCTAGCCATGCTTTATGCCGGACCCTGTAGTTATTACTTTTCTTTCTTCTCCTGCATTTCTATATATCCATACTACAAGAACTTAATAATGAAGAAGGTTAAATAGTAAGGAAGATTAAACAGAAAAAAAAGTTAAAATTTTGCACATATTAAACATCATGAGAATTTAGAGAAGACAGTCTTAGAATGGTAGCTGAGAAACACATAAATGTCTTTGAATGTAAATGCTACAGAAGAGTTCTTCAAATATCATACACACAAAA
This sequence comes from Achatina immaculata, assembly GCA_009760885.1. NCBI lineage: Eukaryota > Metazoa > Mollusca > Gastropoda > Stylommatophora > Achatinidae > Lissachatina > Lissachatina immaculata. The sequence continues at coordinate 9,410,366 of CM019714.1, read as the reverse complement.
AAAGAACAAATATATCCGTACTACAAGAAAATAATGTTGAAGAAGACTGGCTAGTAAAGAGGACTGAACAGATAAAACTTAAATATTTTGAACATTAAACGTCATGAGAATTTAGAGAAGACCGTCTTGGAAGGGTACATAGTGGGAAAAAGAAAGAGAAGGTGACCAAGGCGAAGACGGCTGCATGACATTGTTGATAATCTGCAAATGGATACATCAGCAGCAGGGCATCTTGCTTACAACCGAGAGGCCTACAGGAGATCTGTTAGGGAGGCAAAGTTACGCAAGGGACGTGCAAAGAACTGACTGACTGCATCTCTATCTCTCTCTAGTCTTGCGTGCCTAATTCTTAACCCTTTGAAAATAAAGTTCGTCCGTTCTCTCCCCTTGTGTGTGTGTGACTCTTACATTCCTTCCAGTTTCTCCCCATGTGCGTGGGTATGATTCTTACATTCCTTCCAGTTTCTCCCCATGTGTGTGTGTGTGTGATTCTTACATTCCTTCCAGTTTCTCCCCATGTGTTTGTGTGTGTGTGTGAGATTCTTACATTCCTTCCAGTTTCTCCCCATGTGTGTGTGTGTGATTCTTACATTCCTTCCAGTTTCTCCCCATGTGTGTGTGTGTGTGATTCTTACATTCCTTCCAGTTTCTCCCCATGTGTGTGTGTATGATTCTTACATTCCTTCCAGTTTCTCCCCTTTTGGGCTTCTTAACCACCTCTGCAAACTCTGGTTTACACATATAGAGCGGTTTGTTGCTTTCTTCAGCATTACCTGGTCTCTTAATAACTTCTGCTCTAAATACTGATACTCTAGATTTGGGTGGAGGAGGGGGGGAGAGGGGGTGGCCTTCCTACCTTTATACACTCCTGTCAGCTGTGTATCGTTCCTATCCTCCTCCTCGCTCTGGCTGGGTCTTCTGGGAGGAACACTCCTTCCCACAAGTTGAAGTAATATTACTGACTTACTCCCCCTATCAGTCAGTCATTTGCATGTCCCTTGTGGAACTTTGCCTCTCTAACAAATCTCCTGTAGGCCTCTCGGTTGAACCAAGATGCCCTGTTGCTGATGCGTCCATCTTTGCCTTGGTCTTCCTCTCTTTCTTTTTCCCAGAAAATTTCCTCCTACTCTGTCTTACTCTACGTCTTAGCCCAAGTTCCTATGGTTAGATCTAAACGAGAAATGCCCATTGTGTTACTTATATTCAGCGAGAATTCTAATATTTCCACTCCTTGAGAGTACACACAAACTTTCGGTCGTTCTCGGCTTTTCTCCCAACCTTCCCCCTCCAACATTTTGTTCCACTCGCTCTCCGTGTCACGTGATCTCCTACGGCTCCGCACCTTTACATGCAGCATGTCTTTGCTCCTTAGTCTGAGAATCCATCATAATCACCGAATTATCATCATCAATCCTACTTCTCTTAATTATCGTTATCTAATCTTCACTCTTAATAATCATCAACATAATCATAATCTAATTCTCTTCCTTTTAATCATCGTCAAATCCTACCTCTCTTAACTAATCATCATCCCCTTATCATCTTTAAATTCTACCTCTATTAATCATCATCCAATCCTCATCATCATCATCACATTCATCATTTTCTGTGGTTCTGACAGTAAAGACTCATCACCAAATTTCAGTTAGTGACATGCGATAGAGAAAGAAAAGAAAAAAAAAAAGATCTCTACAGAACATCACACAAGCCTCTAATCTCTCTTACAATCCCAACACCAATGTCGTACTCTATACACACAAAACAAAAATGTCAGGAAAACATTGAGGGATGTAATAACAACAACAACAACAACAACAAAATTTGATTCTGCATACAAAATACATTTCAAATTTTAAAAAATACATACAATCATAACTTTGTGCCACTCTAAACTTTTTACACAATTTGGCTCTCACAAGATCGTTTTCCTCAGTCTTTACAGCCTAAAGGAAACTCCCACAGAAAGCTCAAACATGATAACTAACCTCCCCCCCCCCACCCACAGAGAGAGAGAGAAAGATATGATAAGACAGCAACCAAACACTAACAAACATGAGAATAACACATCAATCATATGAAATGTTAAGTACACTGTGACACATATGAAAAAAAAAATTAAAACAAAAATAATGCTTTTTTTATCCTAAATGTTTTAACCATGGAAATGTTTATTTTGTTGACTTTTACATCTAATACAGGAATAACCAAATTTATTTAAAACACTTACACACCGCAGGACAAGACACTGACTTAAAAAAGAGCTGTTCCTTCATGTCACTCTTTGTAAACTACGAAGAATATCATACACTCTGTGTAAAAGTAATGCAGTTAAGTTTCTAAGTTCTGTGCGTAATAACATTTTTTTCTATATTTTTTTTTTTTTACTTTTCTTTTAACCAGCCAATCAGAACTTGAATTTGGAACAGCCCTGGGTTCTAAAGACTGCAAACGCGCCACAAACAGCCTCTGGCAGTCAAGTCCAGCTCCTGGCCTTCCCGTGGCAGAACTGTTTAAACTGACAGGAGAAGGGGCGAGGGCGAATATCTGGCGCCTGAAAAGCAGTTACTTAGGGTAGATGAGTGGCACGTTTGGTAGCTCATCTGCCGCTGTTGGCGAGATCTTCAGCTGCCGTGCGTGGAGCGGTGCTCCTCCCGGCCAATGAAGAAATCTGCAAATGAGGTTGCCGCGCAGCATCACTGCGGAAAGGGTGGTAGAAAGGATAAAGCGAAGCAAACAGTCAAATCACGCACCTCTGGTCTGGAGGTCGGCCACGTCCTGAGTGCAGTCATGCCGGGTGAAATGCATGAACCGGCTTGTCCCAGAGGGTAAGACACTGCTGGCGAGACTCTTCAAATGCCGCGCGTGGAGTGAAGCTCCTCCCGGTTAAGGAAGTAAATGCGGAAAAGAAATAAAGGTTGCTGTGCGGAGCCGATGGGAAAAGGTGGTGGAAAGTGAAGTTTAACCGGTATGTCCAGTAGTATCGCTACGAGAGCTATACCACGGCACCTCTGCTCTAGAGGCCGGCCACGTCCGAAATACACCTACACTGGTGAAATATGCCTAAACCGGCACACACCAGGGGTGGAACTTGATGGCTAGACATGTCATGCCACCTCCGCTCTAGAGGTCGGTAACGCCTGATAAACACCCATACTGGTGAATTTTGCCTAAACCGGCTCATACCAGGGGTGAATCTTGAAGGCTATGCATGTCACAGTACCTCTGCTCTAGAGGTCGGTCCCGTCCCAAACACGCCCATACTGGGATAATGCCTAAACCGGCTCAACCCAGGGGTAGAAGTCACTAATGGCGAGGATTCGTCCTCCTGGACAAAAGCTCCATCCTGGTCACAACTAGGAAGGGTAGCGGCCACGACCGCAAAATGCTGAAGTCGGAGACACTGGACCAGGGAAGTCTAGATAGGCAACTACCTCTCACCCGGCGGGGATGTTTGCGTATCCTAATCACGCTGAGGTTTTCCGGTGAGAAAGTCCAACTCTGGACTGGATGGGCAACCACCTCTCACCCGGCGGTGATACACGGGTATCTCAAAACACGTCGAGGTTTTCCGGTGAGAAAGTCCAACTCTGGCCTGGGTGGGCTACCGCCTCTCACCCAGCGGGGATGCACTGATATCCTAAACACGTCGAGGTCTTCCGGTGAGAAAGTCCAACCCTAGACTAAACTGGTGCAATGAAAACCACGGTGTCACGCAATCCTGCTTCCGAGACCCACCAAGAATACAGGCTAAAGCACTGTGATACTCTGAACCCCTTGTGGTCCTTTCGTGGATCGTGTGTGGTCTATTTTGGACCACCGGACCTAACGAGGACCACAGGCGTGAATTCAGCAGGTTCACAGTGCGGTTTTTGGTGGTAGAAGTGAACGAAGAAGAAGAAGAAGAAGAAGGAACAGCCCTCACATTTCACAAATTGTGTGTCTTAGTTTAAGAAAGAAAAAAAAAGCTGCTACAATAAAATGGTTTGCCAAACCTGCAGTCCAGAGATGAAACTCTTAAATCTGAAAGTTCATCTTTATCTCTGTGTGCAACCTCAATACAAGTTCGTGCTTGAGTGGCACTGTGGTTATTGTGCTTGCCTCTTATGTGGAGGTTGATGGTTCAAGACTGGTTGGAGGTGCTACTGTCACCCAGGTGTAGACTGGGTACCCAGCTCATTCTAAAGTTGGAGAAGGAAAGGCAGCCAGGTGTAGATTGGGTACCCAGCTCATTCTAAAGTTGGAGAAGGAAAGGCAGCCAGGTGTAGACTGGGTACCCAGCTCATTCTAAAGTTGGAGAAGGAAAGGCGGCCAGGTGTAGACTGGGTACCCAGCTCATTCTAAAGTTGGAGAAGGAAAGGCGGCCAGGTGTAGACTGGGTACCCAGCTCATTCTAAAGTTGGAGAAGGAAAGGCGGCCAGGTGTAGACTGGGTACCCAGCTCATTCTAAAGTTGGAGAAGGAAAGGCGGCCAGGTGTAGACTGGGTACCCAGCTCATTCTAAAGTTGGAGAAGGAAAGGCGGCCAGGTGTAGTTTCCGACTACATAACCCGCTGGTGGACTGCATAGATGCACATGTCAAATCGATCCTGTTGTATGGACCAGAAAAAATGTACAGCACCTGCCAAAAGTAACAAGAGACTGCAGACCTTTGTTAACACCTGCCTAAGGAAGATCCTTCAGATAAGATGGCCAGATACCATCAGTACTGAAGAGATATGGCAGAAAACAAACCACAGTGAAAGAAATGATAATGAAAAGACATCGGAGATGGACAAGACATACACTTTGAAAGCCTACAACAAACAAAGCCAGACAAGGTCTCACTTGAAATCCCCAGAGAAAGATGAAACAAGACATAGAAACACCTGGCGAATGGGTCTCGAAGACTTGAAGCAGAGATAAAACAGACCGACTACATCTGGAGATGGATAGAAGAAACAGCCCAGCATAGATATAAATGGAGAGCACTTGTTGATAGCCTGTGGCCCCAGATAGGGGTAAAGAAGTCGAGGAAGGAAGGAAGGCATCTATGGCACAATGGGGTTAGGTTTATCTTCCATACAGAACCTAAATTCATTTGTCTGGAACATAAAGCTAACCAAATTATGCTATAAGATATGTCTTTGGTGCTGGTAAAATTCTTCAGAGCAAAACAGAAAAGGAAATAACCATATTCTAGTTTACTACAGAGACACAAACAAGGGAATAAGGTGTCAGTTTTAATATCTTCCTTCACCTCTACCATACCACTGTGACATACAGGTGACCTGATGATAACGTAGTCTGTAGCACACCTGGTCAACTTACTCTTTCCTGATTCAGGAATCTGGTACCTACTTCTTCAGCTGGGTTCACTAGGGGTGCCTCCACCCAGGGTCAAACCACCACCTTTCACCATAAGAGGTAAGTAGACTAACAGCTCCACCACTGTGGAACTGATACCATACATGACTATATCATTAACTGTAGAACCACACATGGACAGAGCATATAAAAGCTCACATACACAATCAACACCAACAAAGCTTACACCATCTAAAGTCATGATTCCAACAATTTTATGTTGTACTTACATTTACACCAATTTACACCATCATCACAATACAACAAAAACAGCCACAACACTGGCAAATAACTTCACATTATAGATGTCCATTAGCTCAAACCTACCCAACATGTCCACACAAACATTTCTTGTAAGCAAACATTTGTCCATTAGCTCAAACCCACCTAACATGTCCACACAAACATTTCTTGTAAGCAAACAACATAGCCACCATGTTTTACAGAAAAAAAAAAAAAAGATGCAATGCTTATTTTTTTTAAGCACATTTGGCAATTTACAATTAAGAATTATCAAAAATAAAACAGACTCTTATGTTTGCAGTTATTTTTAAACTTTTTTTTTTAAAATGCCACTTATACAGCCAGTATTTAGGATGAAGTTAAAATATCAAACAGACACACAGAGAATTTACCCATTCTTCACACTGTGCATGCATAAGTTTACATTTACATTACTTGACTGATTCAATGAAGAAGTATCTTGGTGAGATTGACAAACTTTTTCACAGACAGCAACATGAATACTGGAATGTGACTCAATAGTAGCAACTCAAATTAACCCTTTCCTGTTCAGTTTCAAATATCTGTTATGAAAACTAGTTTTTGCGTTACAACTGGGCCAGAGATTCTTTTATTTTGGAGACAACTGGTCCAGGAATGAATAACTTTATTATTAATAAGTTTACTCAATTTATTTATCAAATCACTACATCATACAAATTTAAGAAACAAATATTTAACTGAAACAGAACACTGACAAACGTGGCTAGAAATAATTGAGACTGTATGCTTTCTTGTACTTTCTAAAAATGGACAGAGAAGGGTTAATGCAACCTTTACTTCAACTAGGCCTTCTAGAGTGTGGTGTTTGGGGTGGGGTGGGGTGGGGTGCTCAGATGGCTCTGGGATCTGGAGAGTTTTCCTTGCTGTAAGGGTGGGCCTGGAGAGTTTTCCTTGCTGTAAGGGTGGGCCTGGGGAGTTTTCCTTGCTGTAAGGGTGGGCCTGGAGAGTTTTCCTTGCTGTAAGGGTGGGATCTGGAGAGTTTTCCTTGCTGTAAGGGTGGGCCTGGAGAGTTTTCCTTGCTGTAAGGGTGGGCCTGGAGAGTTTTCCTTGCTGTAAGGGTGGGTCTGGAGAGTTTTCCTTGCTGTAAGGGTGGGCCTGGAGAGTTTTCCTTGCTGTAAGGGTGGGCCTGGGGAGTTTTCCTTGTTGTAAAGGTGGGGCTGGAGAGATTTCCTTGCTGTAAGGGTGGGCCTGGAGAGTTTTCCTTGCTGTAAAAGTGGGGCTGGAGAGATTTCCTTGCTGTAAGGGTGGGCCTGGGGAGTTTTCCTTGCTGTAAGGGTGGGCCTGGAGAGTTTTCCTTGCTGTAAGGGTGGCCTGGAGAGTTTTCCTTGCTGTAAAAGTGGGGCTGGAGAGATTTCCTTGCTGTAAGGGTGGGCCTGGGGTTTTCCTTGCTGTAAGGGTGGGCCTGGAGAGTTTTCCTTGCTGTAAGGGTGGGCCTGGGGAGTTTTCCTTGCTGTAAAGGTGGGGCTGGGAAGTTTTCCTTGCTGTAAAGGTGGGCCTGGAGAGTTTTCCTTGCTGTAAGGGTGGGCTTGGGGAGTTTTCCTTGTTGTAAGAGTGGGCCTGGGAAGTTTTACTTGTAAGAGTGGGCCTGGGGAGCCTTATTTGTTGTAAAGGTGGGCCTGGGAGTCTTATTTGTTGTAAAGGTGGGCCTGGGGAAGCCTGTGGTGGGCAAAAACTGAAAAGTTGGAAGGGGGGGGAGAGGAAGAAGAGGTTTAGCACAGGCTTAAAATTCCTCTTGGTGGCCCTGACAGTAAATGTCAAAATTTCTTTAAAACAAAACTTAATGTGTGGAAGTGTACACAAAGAATGTACATGATGTTAATTAACACTGCAGCAAAACTGTGAACCAGTCAGAAACATTCAAGTGAAAGGAAAGGCAGGAGTGCTGCATCACGGTACCTGGAATCCCTGGTAGATAAACAGTTTTTTTTTTCTTTTCTTTTTCAAACAAATGCATTACTTTTCACTCTTCACTTCAAATGTTTGCCTGTAAACATCCCATCTTTGTATAGAGGCACTGCACTTCTGCTGCAACATGGTAGAGCCAGTATTATGTAACCACTCTAGAATATAGAGTGAATATAGATATACAAATAGGAAAGAGGTTAAAAAAAAATGATATATATATATACAACATGTAACTTGATATATACAACATGCAACTAAGTTTAAGTGCATGAAAAACTTACTATTATACAACATTTTATTCAAACTAACAATTCCAGAGATATACTGCTACACTCACACATTTTTTATAAAAATATATGAAAGTTCTCCGAGTAATGGAATGTTAAATTTAGGAATGGTTTGTAGAAGCACGGATGAACAAATCTTTATTTTGTCAGATAAAAAAAAAAAGAAACCATCTTTACGATTATCCTAAAATAAAACAAGAGAATCAGTCAAGATTATACTAAAATAAAACAACACAATCAGTCAAGATTATACTAAAATAAAACAACACAATCAGTCAAGATTATACTAAAATAAAACAACACAATCAGTCAAGATTATACTAAAATAAAACAAGAGAATCAGTCAAGATTATCCTAAAATAAAACAAGAGAATCAGTCAAGATTATCCTAAAATAAAACAAGAGAATCAGCCAAGATTATCCTAAAATAAAACAAGAGAATCAGCATCTCCTGCTGAAGCTGAAAAATCTTAATTCAGAACTGGACAGCTTATCTCTCCCACAGCCAAATCTGGAACGTCACTTATCACTGGAATGAAAATTTCAGGAAGTGAACATGTGAATATACACTGGATGTTCACATTTTTTTTGGAGAAAGATTTACTAGTTGTCACATTTACTTCTACTGTCACATTTATGAATAACTACAAAGCAACACAACACTGGAAACACTCCTCTAAAAGATGCTGACGGACATCCTGCGGTCAAAGGCCGAACACGTACAGGCTCGTCCCCAGTGTAATGATGCCTGCTCCCCAGAACCAGAGAAAGAGCTAGGCCCAGTTTAGAGTTACATTTTCTGAAGAACTGGCCTGCACAGACATTTTTGACAAGATTCAACTCTTAAACTACCACAACAACATCCATCACCCACAAACATTTTTGTAATAACAACCTTGACCACAATGTCCTACCAGGAGATGACAAGATCTCAATTTTTCAGCATTTACGGTAGTTTAAAATTGTGAACTACCAACTATGGATCAGATCTATACTATTGCAACCATTCTAAATGGGGCATGGTAAGTCAAGAGTTAGAGAATCAGAAATGTGAAATATGGGGACACTGAGAGCATATAAAATCCTACAGGTAAGCAGATGGGTTGCTCCTAAGACAAAGATAGCCCTAATAAGCCACGGGGGCACCCAGGGGATGTGGTGTTGGCGTCCACATTTTCCCTGACCCGTTGGCCACATTTCCTTCCCCACCTTCAAAAGAATTCAGCTATCCATTTCTACTACACTTGGGCGACCAGGGGTGCCTCTATGGCCAGAATCAAACCACTGACATACTCCATGAAAGACTAGTACACTAACCACTTCCCCAGCTTCGGCACACATGATGCTCAAGACAGATCTAAATGGTTAAATTACCAGGTATTCAAAGTTCTCAGAGTTTGTAAAGGAAAAACTCACAGTGTGATAATCACTAGTATAATCAAAGTACACAGATGAAGATGGTAATCAACAGATTACTTTTGACATTGAAAATAAGAAAAGACCTCAACAGAGACACAAAAGAGGTAAGAAATGAGGAAACATGACCGCAGTACCATTTAATTTAGCACCAGAAAAAAAAAAAAGGTATATCACGAGATTTTACCATTATCTCTTTACATTTTAGTAAGTAATGCATCCCCTGATTTATCTGTCAATTCCTAAAATTAGTATTTAGCTTCTACAAAAAACAAGGGACTCACATATTTTTTTTAACTTTATATATTCACAAAACATATTTAAAAAAACCAAGTTAAGACTATTCAATTCAAATGTAATATCCACCCTCATTTATGCACATGAAAGCTAGAAATAAACAACAAATTAGACTCTTGTGAAAACAAATGCCTAAGGAAATTACCTGGTATAAAGTGGCTAGAGTTCAAGAGCAATGCTGAGATAAGACAGATGAGCAAACAACAACCTGTCTCATGGTTGATCAGAAAAAGAAGATGGACATGTGTTGGTCACATGATGAAAAGAAACAATCAGAGAATCCCAAAACAAGCTATCAAGTGGAGCACAACAGGCCAAAGAAAAAGGTCAACCACGTGAAACTCTAAAGAGGACACTGTTAAGAGAGGCCAGTTTAGTAGGCATAAAATACCTTAATGAGGTTGAAAAACTCGCTGAAAACAGGAAATCTTGGCGGCCTACCATGTGAGTCCTATGTGATGTTTAACGACACTGGAAGGATGTAAGATGTAAGTAAGATTCACAAATGATTAAAAAAAAAAAAAGTGATTAAAAACCAAATGCTGACAGTTTAAGAGGCTGAAACATTTAACCTGACAAATGTCCACACAAAAAAAAGAGGAAATATTGACACACATCATGAAAATCTGTTGCCAACTACAGACTCACAAAAAGACAAATGTTCTCTAAGAGAAGACAATATGGGGTTAACTCAGGAAAATGTCACCAAAATAACATTTCTGAGATTGAAAAAAAAAAAAAAAACAAAAGAAACCATTTAGAATGTGGACAACTGTGGAGAAACCAATTTTAAAAAAAAAAAAGAGTGGAAATTTTCAACTTGACATGAACATGACCCAGCTGCTAATTCAATGTTCACAAAATCTATTGCAAAAACAATCAATAACAAGACTAAAAGCTAAAGATCTAATACAAATAATAACTACTGTTCACTTTAAAAACACAGGTATCTGGCAGTCTCTCGGAAACATTCACTAATTTGGACAAAAAGACTTTTTTGTAGAACAGGGAATAACTTCACATTAAAGAATCAGAAACAACACATCTTCCCAGCTATCTAGTATACAGATTACTTTGTGGATAATGTTTGACAGTTCTTCTCTACTGGTTATTCACATGCCACTAATTCTCAAGCACACTGAATGAAAGATGAACATCCCAACAGAGATCCCAATAGGGGCTGATCCCTGTGATGGTTTTAGGGGCTGATCCCTGTGATGGTTTATCTCCTCCATGCTGCCAAGAATAAGGTCAGTGATGCTGTCAGTAATGCCAAGCTTGGACATTTTGCTGAAGTCCCCAGCTGAAAGAAAAGGAAACAAACATTCAACAATCTAGTCACCTCAGATATTACAGAATTACTAAAGACAAAAATGCAGGAAAGTCTGGCACTGATATCTCTTCTCAGACTGTCAGAAGCAATCTCTCAAAAATATATTTCAGGTTTCTGAACTCCCTATATTCTACAACTTTCTGTTGTCTTTTCAATGGTTGTGTTGTTGAGTATGCTTTATCTCCCTGGAACAACACACAGGAAGTGCTTGGTTTTCAATGCTATGAAATGTTGGAATGCAAGCATCATGCTAGTTTGGGAGGGGATTACAGTGGTCACTTCTTGGCATGCTCCACCACCATGAGGATTAAAGACAGCCCTGTCCCCCTTAGTCTGGCTGAGCTTATTACTAAGAGCACTAACACAGAGGTGCAACAGGGTCTTGACCAGCATTAGTTCTCTAGCCCTGATAACCTGCCATCTATTACAGCCATCTGCTGCTCTTTTAGCTGCTTATTCCAAACTTTCAACACTGAGTATGACAGCTTCAATCAGTCCTGTTTGCTTTGTTCTGTATATGGCATTAGTGTCAGAAAACAAATATCACACATGGCAATTATTTGTCTAAAAATCACATAGAATCCCTTACAGACTAACAATCTCTTACATTTTACAGCAACCTGATAAAAATACTTGTCCCTTTCCCTCCATGCATCTTAATACTCACTACCACAAATATATTTCATCTAACATCATCATCATCGCCTTTCACTACCTTGAGAGCACAGGCCCTATGATAAAGGCTCTACAGTCATCCCTGTTCTTGGAATTATTCTCTGCTTCCTTCCATGTGTGTCCCTTGTCTCTAAGCACTGTCATAATTTCTCTTCTCCAAGTAAGTCTAGGTCTTCCTCGCTTTCTGTTTCCTTGAGGATTCCATGTCAGTGCCTGTCTTGCTATGCTGGTGTTGGATTTCCTCAGTATGTGGCCAATCCACCTCCATTTCCTAGACATGATTTGCAAGTTCACAGGTTCTTGTCCTGCCTTCTCCCATACCTCCTCTTTCCTGTTCTTATCCTGTCATTTAATGTTTAAAATGGTTTGAATGCATGACATCATGTGCTCTGTTATCAGAGTCCCTTCCTTTTCCAAACAAAGAGTCCTGGTTTTCCTCTCCATGTTTCTCTAAGACTCCAGTTTTTTTACAGGGAACAAGTCACTGGCCTATCCCCCAACCTCCTTAGTCCCCTCTTACGACACATGTAGAAGGTGGTAGTGGTCCTGTTCTTTTCTCCCCAAATCTGGGCCCTGGTAACCACATGGGCGAGTTCGTCTAACAATCACTTTCAATTCTGCACTCAATCTCATAATAAAAGTCTCATGTCCATAAAGTTACTTCCCTTTACACACAAGCACAAGGTCTATAACCAACCAATGCTCACTGAAGGCAATCCTTCAAGTAAAGCCTTATATTCCTTGTTCTTTAGGAATCACAGGTAAGAGCAGAAACTGACACCTGTTCATTTGTATGTGGAGCCAGATTCAAAAGAAACAAAGCTTTCATGAAGCCGGACAGTAGGCAAAAACATAAGAGAGTTTGGAGTTGAAGGTATGGCATAACAACCCTACATCAATTGTAGCTGTTTCTGGGTTTTTTTTCAAGCTATGAAGAGTTGAATTAGGAAAAAAAATAATACAGAGATATACAATGATGTGACAGCATGCAATAAACAGGGATGATTACCCAGAATTCTCGACTGCCAAAAAAAAAAAAAAAAGACGGGTCTGTGGGTGACATTCATCAAAGAATGAAACATTTTCGAAGGAGAAGAACATTTTGGCTTCACTACCTTTCCATCACTTGGGCACCTCATGCTCAGAATTAAGAGCTCACTCTTAAATTTATGTTACAAGCAACAGGGAAATGTCTCATGTGACATGATGTCATCAAGATCCCCCATTCTCCCCTCCCTCACACCAATGAGGTCATAAGAATATCATTGTATAGGTTAAGCATGCTTTATCTGGAATGCCTGGGACCAAAAGTGTTTCAGACTTGTATTTTTTTCACATTTTGGAATATTTGTACATAATTAATGAGATATCTTTTGGATGGGACCTAAGTCTAAATGCAAAACTCATTCCTTTCATATAAATGTACGCTTTTGCATATGTAATGAGAGAAACAATAGCTTGGGGAGGATGACAGTAAAAGGTATAGTGCCAGGTAAAAGAGAAAAGGGATGACCTCGCTGCAGATGGACTCAGGACATCACGGAAATTCTGAATGTGTCACTGCAAGATGCCGGTCAACCTGCGCAAGACTGCATTGCATTCAGGGAAGCTGCGAGAGGGATAACCTTCTGGAAAGGACATGAATGAATGAGGTCAGACATTTCTTTTCTCAGTTGACATATGGAATCTTTCAAAGTCACCACCTCGTTCATCATCATCATCATCATCATCACTAAACACAGTCGCAGGTTCAAGGTCTTTCTTCCCTTGAAGTCACTGAATAAATTTCTGTTGTGCACTTGAGTTTTGACTGTGAACTCATCCAACAGTCAGGTGTGGAGTTTTCCACTTGTGGAGTTGTGTCAGTGCTCAAAAGGTTTTGGATTTTGGAACAATCCAGATTTTAGATTTCTGGATAAGGGATTACTGAACCTGCAACACTTTAAACTGTTTTGCTCTTGTCTTTTTCATTATATTCTTTTTGTTTACCCGGGTATTTATGCTATTATGGTGTAATTTCTGATTAGCATGCAAACTGCTGCTGTTTGTTTTGTTGGTTGGCGTCTGATTTGACCTTGAGGTCATAATCATTTCCGCTGCACATTCTCCACAGCGCAAAATATTCCCCCTTGTAACTTCCTTTAGTTGATGTGTCTTTTCTGTGACACCATCATGTCAGCTTGCCCCATCACTGTTCAGCTGACTGTGCCATTATCGCTTTGTTGTTGGAATCATCTCCCTAAAAACCCCGAAGGAAACCTCGATATCAAAGGTCGAACATGTGTGGGCGTGCCCCAAGTGGAATGAAGCCACTCCCTGGGACCAGTAACAGAACTAGGCCACTTTTTTTTTTCTTTTTCTTTTCAATCATTCCAGTAATTCTTTTGTCTCTTCTTCTGTGCTCTTACAATACATCCTGTTTGCCTGTATTTCAATGGCCTCGATTTTCCATCTTCTGTGTTTTTTGTATGAGCTAATGTTTCCATACTACGCGGCATCAAACAATTTTAACCCTAAACTGCTGTCATTTCTATCCATCGGCCCATATGTAAATTTAACAAGCAAACTTACGGTCACATAAAAGTTGCACCGATCGCCCTGACAACACTCATAACATTCCCAGTCTCTGTACCAGTCCCTCATACACCGTAATCCAACATCTCGTTGTCTGCCAGCACAGTATGATGAGGAGTTGCAGCTCTTGTGGACATAGTGGATCTTTTCACTTCGAGGTGTCCAGAAATCAGGAGCTGTTGGGTGAAGTAATGACAATTAAACAATCTTACACAGTTAAGACCCCATGGGTTGACCCAGCCTCTAAAATTAAATCAGGGAAGGTAAAAGCGGCCAGGCGTGATACCGACCACATCACACTTTCATGTGCCGATGTCTTGGAAATACAGGCCTAACACCATCCAATATGCCTTAACTCTTCCCGTGCCAGAGGAAGAAACGTGGACGTTCAGATGGGTGCTGGAATAAAAACACGGGTTTTGATCTGTATAGGGGATATAGTTGTAAAATAGAATGGAAAACAGTATTTCCATGTACTTCCGTGTACTTATTATGTTTCAAAGTACAACTAAATGTATGAAAATTTCATAAATGCAGAGTTTTTTAGGAAAAAAAAAAGTAATATCATGTTTTTAGACAATGATTGTGCCCAGCTCACCATCGGCTAGGTCTAGATCGACACTACTTACCATCTGAGATGTCTAAATCTACTTGTCGATCTCGTATTGTGATTCTATGTTGCATTCTCGTTAAATTAATGTCTGAAATAACCTCCTAACTACTTCTCCAGTCGTCTAAATATGTCTAGATCTACTTGGGATACATTCAAGAGCAGTGGGGTGGTCACAGGCCGTGTCCAGCTCACCATCAGCTCACTACCCTATCTACATCAAATTGAAAATTTTCGATGTTTCTCTTCCTTTTTCGCTCGGCATCACTTGTAACTTAGGACTCTTTCACCATTTTGAAAAGTGTCACCGGAAACGTGGACAAAATATGTATAATCTAAATGTTACACCGGTTGTTTTATTGAAACAAATGAATTGTCACTATAACGACTATGGCACGCAACTCAGTAACCGGAAGTTCTCACTATAGCGACAATGTCACGGGATGAGTTAATGGTATGGAAGCGGGAATTTTACCTCTTACCTTTACCATTACAGTAATGTGATATAACATAATCATGTGGAGTAATGTGTAATAAAATGTTTACAGATAATGTGCAATAAGATAATCTTTAAAAAAAAAAGACACTTTTTGTCTTGAAAGATTTTTAAAGCAGACAAATGCACTTTCTGCATCACTTTAGCAGATGAAGTACACTAACACATTAACCCATCTTGACTTCACACATCAGCTCAATAAGAAGTGCCAAAACTATACCAGATGTACATCAGTCCTGGCTGGAAGGATTGACCTAGATAAAAAAAGATAATCCATTCAGAAGAGCCACCTAAAACTGATGTGAATACCCACCCCTCCACTCGATGTGTGTCATACATGTGTCCTGCTCTTCCCGACACTGTACCGAGGTCTTTATGCACTTATCCTTGTTGTCTGGCTGGTTCTGGCATACATAACACTCCAGGCCAAATCCTAATTTGAAAGAAAAAAAATTAGAATTAATCATACATTTTTATTGGCCCTCTAAGACAACAGCAAACAACAACCTGTCTCATGGGTGATCAGAAAGAAAGGATATGGACATGTGTTGGTCACGTGATGAGAAGAAACAGAGAATCCCAAAACAAGCTGTCAAGTGGAACACAACAGGCTGAAGAAAAAGATGTCAACCACATGAAACTCTAAAGAAGACACTGTTAAGAGAGGCCAGTTTAGTGGACATAAAATCCCTTGATTAGGTTCAAAAGCTCATTGAAAACAGGAAAACTTGGCAAACTACCATGCAAGCCCTATGTGAAGTTTAATGGTATGGGAATGATGTAAGAAGTAAGAAGACAACAGTGGGTAAATCTCCTGCAGCTGTCACAGATCCACTGACTGTCCTTTATTTCTGTACCAGACCATGCAGTGTCGGAGAGAAATGAGAGGGCTAATCAGTCGGCCGACACAGCTGCTGTGGATGAATGGCAGGCAATGGACTGAGCTATGAGAGAAGCTGGTCAAACAAAGGACTTTACTGACCACTGTTAATCAGCATCACTGTCTAGAATGAAGGATACATGGGGGGGGGGGGGGGATGAAAAATCTGGAATGTTGAAAAATGAATGATTCCTCAAGAGCTTCAGACAAATGGTCAACCAACAAAGAATGGGTGTAATCAAGTACTGTAACCTGAAGGAGATATGAAAACGAAATCAGAGCAACCACAGATGTGCCTGGATGATGCACCTTCCTGACTAACTGTTGAAAGAAAAAACAAACAAACACTGATTCGGTCCACCTCTTGATGCTTTCCACTCATCTGACTATCTTCCACTATTTCCTTTAGTTTTTCTCTCCAGTATGGTCTTCAGTACAATTTAATGTCTCTTGACATGGGCACCTGAGTAGTGAAGAGGTCAGTGCACTCGCTTCTCATGGCAAAATTAAGTTAATTAAATCCAGCTACAGCGTTTTCCCAGTCACCTTCCTGCAAGGCCTGGAACTAGGAAGAAAAGATGGCCAGGTGTAATGCTGTTTATGTTTGTCTTTAGTGTGCCGACATCTCAAGGACAATAAGGATACTAACACCGTATTTCCTATGTGCCTCTGTCATATGACCATCATCTTTTCTAATTTTTTTGGTATGGCCAAAATATTTTGGTTGCCTAGTTTATATATTTTCCTTTATTTCTCTTTTCATTTTAAACTGTCATTTCACAACAATATACCAATACTTCTTTTCCTCACCTTTAAGGACATCATCTTATTTGTTAGTATCTAATCTCATATCATATAAAAGCTACTTTTGCCTACCTATTCATGATTTTATTTTATTTCTGCACCTGCATCAGCTGTTGTTCCAAGGTGAGTGAATGTATTCACTTGGAAATATCTTGCACTTTGGTATATTCACTCTTTGTTGGTATTACCACTGTTTCTGTCTTGTTGCTGTTTAGCTCTAAACCTACCTCTGGGAACAACTGTGAACACATTTATCTTAACTGTCTCTGTGAGACAGGGAACATAGATCTGATTGCTTAAAAACTCTGACCTACTTCTGTAGCCCAGAAACCTATAGAAATCAACACTAATTGTAATTGTTATTTTTGTATAAAAAACCTTAATATCAGGTTGGTGGATGGATGGGGACATAGAGATCACCGGCGGGGATGAAGAAAATCTGGTGTGAAACCAATGAATCCAGGACGTGACAAGCCTATGGGTCTTTACAACAATGGCTATCAGAATGATTTAAACAAAACAGCCAGCAGACCATAGGTGACGGAGAATGGATGTCACTGAGGCATTCAGATTCCTCATCCCAAAGTCAGAGTGTCTCTGTGGAACTGTCTCAAAGCCGCCTGGCCATTCAGTGTTGCGTGCTGGATCTGACGTGGAGAAGGGGCTTAAGTACAGGCACCAAAGGCTGGAAAACGCAGTTTTGGCCAGGCCAGCCTACACCGCTGTCTTCATGGCAGTCCAAGCAAGACCACAGCCTGCCCTAGCAAGGAAAGCTGCTGAAGTCGGAGGTACCCAGCCAAAATACACATCGCAAAAATCAGGGTACCACGCTTTATCACCACTGTGCATATGAAGAAGAAGCTCTAAACCTGCTTTACTGCTCTCTTTAATAATCTTGTTCAGTAGTTTCTGCAAACTGTTTTCACTTTCTGCTGTTAGAATGGTGCCATCCATGTATCTCTTGTTGCTGATATTATGGCCTCACATTTTCATCCTCTCAAGATTTGAATGCTCCCATGATGTCATCACTGTATAAATGAGAACACATCAGGTGAGAGAAAACACCCGTATCTCCCATACTGTCTCACATATGTCAGTGTCCACTCTTACTGCTGCTCTTTGCTTTCAGAACGTATTCTTAATTCTCTAACCTTTACCATCTAGATGAAGTTTTTCTAGCAGTTGTATCATATCTTGTGTCTGTGTAAAGCTTTTGTGTAATCAATTAAAAAAAAAAAAGGTAATCCTGTCATGTCTTAGAGGCAAATAGGGATATGGTGTTAGTGCCAATATTATCCTTGACCTGTCAGCACACTATAAATATTTGTTTAGAGACCCCTCTAGTATAGTTTTTAATATAAAAATTGAGTTACATGTGTCTTTTTTTTCTTCTTCAACAAAACCACACTGTTCTTCTGTGATTTCAGTTTTTATCTTATTTCATAATCTCAAGTTAATTATCCCTTGTAGCAGTTTCATAATATGGGCTCATTAAATTGACAGTGTGATGTTGATTGCATTGTTGTTGCAGCTTTCTTGGGATTGCAATGAAAACCAACTTGGACAGATCTGATGGTATATGACTTGTGTTACAGATCACAGTTAGGAGGATTGTTACTTTTTTCTGTGCACAATTACATCCAGTACCATAATTTCTCTAGTGATTTTATCAGTTCCTGCTACCTTCCTTGCCTGTATTTGTTTGAGTGCATTTCCAGCACTGGTGGTCTTTCATTATTCATGCCTACAATGAACTGCTCGTTTCTCTAATACTCACACAGGTCTCATGTGCTCCAACCATCTCACCGTGGTTTTCTCCCTTTTTTCCATAAAAAAACTCTACCCTCCTTTGTTTTCAAACAGCCTGTTGCTTTGCTTGTTCGTTTCCCATAAAGTTCTTATATCTTTTATGGAATTCTTTGCCATTATAAAAACTGGTTTTCAACCTCATTACAGTGCTACAGTAGCCATCTCTCGCTCTCTCTCTCTCTCTCTTCCTTGCACTGCCTTCTTATTTAACCTCTTCATGTGTTCGGTTATTTTTTTTTCTTTCCTTTCCTCCATCAATTCTAGAATGTCATCCTCCATCCACTTTTTCCTGGATTGTCTTACACAGTTTCCCCCACCAGGTCGATGTCATCAGCGTATCCTAGTATTTTAGCTTATTTTTCTGTACTGCTTTCTTCTTTCACTTTTCTGATTATCTTTTTTCTGGTACTAGGTTATTTTACTTTTAATTTACCTTTAACGCCATTTGAAAATGTGTCGATGATCACTGCCACCCCTCATTCTTCCCATGAATAGAAAATATGTGCCCAACGCGTGTAAAAAATATTTTGGAGTCTAGTATTTCTCCCGGTGTTGCTATATGTACTGATTTGTCGCTATGGAACAAGATGCAAAGACGTGACCGGCTTGTCCACATCGGAAAATGATAAACTGTAACTTCAAATTTTGCAGAACTACTGAACAAATGTACCCGCCGACAAGTAGCCCTCGATGTACGACGGAGTAAGACAAAACTTCGGAAGATCTGCCCCACAAGCATCGACGAAAAACGCTGTGGATTACAATAAGAAAAACATGGCGGGACAGCGACCTATTTCCTGAAACTTGAAGTACCTACATCCGAAGTGACCAAACAAACATCGTTTACACTTACCTGTCCCAATAAGACAGGTGAGAACAGAAAGCAGTACACGCAGCTCCATTTACAGGAGCTTTCGTGAAGTTGTCATCGATTGTTGGAGGTTAAAAGCTTATGGCTGATTTGCTTCTGTCGTTTATACAACCACAGGTAAGTAATGCGCTAGGCGAAGTGCAGGTAGCATTTCCGGGTTTGAGAGTTACCGTTCTCTACACGAGTTACTGGCCGTGTGACGTACGACAGGTCGAAAGTCGTCATGTAACGTCGGTCATGTGCCGTTAAACGTCCCATAGGGCTTGCAATGTAGTTCGACAATTTTTTTCTGTCTTCGGCGAGTCTTTCAACCTCATCAAGAGATATTATGCCTATTAATTTGGCCTCTCTTAACAATGTCCTCTTTAGAGTTTCCCGTGGTCTGCCTCTTTTTCTTCGGCCTGTTGTGTTCCACTTGATAGCTTGTTTTGGGATTCTCTGATCGTTTCTTCTCATCACGTGACCAACATATGTTCGTCTACTATCCCTGATCACCCATGAGACTGGTTGTTGTTCAGTCATCTGTCTTATCTCTGCATTGTTCTTGAATTCGTTCAACTTGATGCCAAGTATTTTCCTTAGGCATTCGTTTTCAAAAGAGTCTAGTTTATTGTCTGATAATAAAGGTAGATAGAAGTGTATGGAGTACTTTTACAAAGTGCCAGAGGGAGTGAGTAAAGTGAGAAAAAACGAAATTTCTTGTCTATTTCTTTAGTTGTTTTCCAGCTTTCGCATGCATAAATGAGGGTGGATATTACATTTTAATTGAATAGTCTTAACTTGGTTTTTGTGCTTAACTTTTGAATGCCGTTCTCAAGATTCTTGAAGATTGATGCTGCTTTTGCAATTCTAACTTCCTTCCTGGTGCCACCATCCTGATCTATATAGCTGTCAAGGTATGCAAATTGATTGACTTCTTCAACATCTGTCCCTTCTATGTGTATTTTTCCATTTTGATTAATGGGCAGTTTCATTATTTTTGTTTTGTCTTTGTTAATTTCAAGTCCTATTTTACTAGCCAGTGAAGACAGGATATCTGTTTTTTCTTGCATGGAATTCACATTATTACTGATAAGAGTTATGTCATCAGTAAAATCAAGATCTTCTAGTTGGGTCCCATGTACCCGGTCAATACCTGTGTTACCTGTGCAGCATTTTTTCTTTATGAAATCTATTGCAATTCCAAAAAGCAAAAGAAACAGAATACATCCTTGTTTCACGCCTGTTTCAATGTGGAACCATTCACTCATCCCTTCTGTTTTGACTGCATAAACATATCCATTGTAAAGGTCCTTAATGATGTTGACAGTTTTAGATGGTATTCCATACAAACTTAAAATTTTCCACAGTGAATCTCTGTATATGCTATCAAATGTCTTTTTAAAGTCTGTGAAGTTCAGTATTAATGGCTCCTGCTTTTCAATATGTTCTTCAAGTATTATTCTTAGAGTAAAGATCTGGTCGAGATAGCTTCTCCCTTTTCGAAATCCTGCTTGTTCTTCTCTTATCGCAGTATCCACTATATCTATTTAAAATGACCATGCAAAATACTTTTGACACAACTGATATTAAGGTTACTCCTCTCCAATTGTTACAGCCGTTAAGGTTGCCTTTTTTGGGGGGTATTTTAACAATGATTCCTTTTCTCCATTTAGAAGGGACCTCATCTTCTTTCCAAATTTTATTAAACATTCTCTGTTGTCATCTCATGTTGTCACTATTGATAGTTTTTAACATTTCAGCTGTTATTTTATCTTCACATGCAACTTTGTTGTTAGCCATTAAATTCACTGCTGTTTCAATTTCATGCAATGTGATTTCATCTAGGTTGACATTTAGTTGTGGGGTTGGTAAGTCGGTTTCAAGGTTTATCAATTCTTTTGGGTGTGGTCGATTAAGTATTTCTTGGAAGTGTTCAGCCCATCTTTGCTTTTGGTCTTTACTTGATGTTAATAGGGTTCCAGTTTTGCTAAGGATTGTTCTTTCTTTAGATGTAATAGTACCTATTAGCCTCTTTTGTATGTTATATAAAGTTTTGCTGTCTCCTATTTTTACTGCTTTATCTGCCTCTTTCGCCATATTATCTGTGTATTCTCTTTTATCCCTTCTAGCTGAGCTTTTTACTTTCTTGTCTATTTCTTTGTATGTTGCTTTCGCCAGATCTTTTCCAAGATCTGTCTTTACATTTAACATGTCTAATTTGACTGCTTGTCTTTCATGTTTTCTGATATCCATGCTTTTCTATTTGATTTTTTCAGTCTAGCGCTTGCTCTTGCTGCTGTGATTATAGCTGTGCTGTAAGAATTCCATAATTCATCTATACCTATCTTGTCTACTAAGTGTTGTGGAATGATTGGCAAGTTCCTGATTGAAATTAATGTTAGTATTCTCTTCTTGTAGGCTGTGGCTGTTTATCTTTCTGTGTACTGATTTCCTGTGTTGACTTTTCAGTTTTAGTTTTATTTTCCCTACACACAGATTGTGATCACTGTTGCCATCTGCCACCCTATATGCCCTTACATCTATCAGAGATGTTCTGTATTGCTTTCTAATACAAAAATGATCTATCTAGTTTTTAGTTCTATCATCTGGAGATATCCACATTGTTTTATGTATCTCTTTCTGTGGAAATATTGTGGCTCCAATGACCGTGCCCTCTGTTAGACACATTTCAATTAATCTTTCTCCGTTCTGATTTACCGCGTCAATTTCTTCTTTCCCCATTACTTTTTCGATGTTGGTGTTATCTTTCCCTACCTTAGCACTGATATGAATATTATGGTAAGCCTACATTAAAGCAGGAAAATAGAAAATAAATTAAAGCTATAATGTTAAAATATTGTGTTAAAAAATGTTAAAACTACACCGTTCAATTTAAAATGTTACAATTTTAAATTAAAATTTTATTAAGTTAAAATGGTTTAACTTAAAATGTTTACTTATAATATTAAATTTAAAATTTTTAAATCAAAATCCTACTTTGTCTTGTCATGAGAAGAGTCAGGGGCAAAATAAAACCAGAAATCGCTGAAGAACAGTGTGGCTTTGTCGAAGGAAAAGGTACATATATGGTATTATGTGTACCTTTAGAGAGAGAGAGAGAGAGAGAGAGAGAGAGAGAACATTGATGAATAGATGGACCTATACTTATGCTTCCTAAGCTACTGTAAAGCATTCCATAAAATGAGACACACAGAAATTATAAGAATGCTGGAAGACATCAACATAGATGGGAAATATCTGAAACTCATTAAAAGCATATACTGGCAGCAATCAGCGGCGATGAGGGTTGAGAACCAACTAGGAGCATTCCGAGCAACTGAGACAAGGTTGTGTTCTATCTCCTGACCTCTTCTTCTTGTACAGCGAAAACATAATGAGAAATATAGAGAGCTTGCCAGGAATATCAGTTGGCGAGAAAAACCTTAACAACTTAAGATATGCAGACGACACAGTCCTGATTGCTAAAAGTGAAGGGGAGCTACAGGCTCTTCTGGACTTCGTGGTTCGTGAAAGTAAAAGTGAAGGTCTCAGCCTGAACAAAAAGAAGACTGAAGTGATGGTCATCTCAATGGTAATCATTACCATCGATAGCACAAACCTGAAGTTGATAAATTCAAGTACAGGGTCCGGCATAAAGCATGGCTGGATTTTTTACATGGAAAATAAATAAGCCCTATACATGTTTTTGGTAAAAAAAAAAAAAAAGTTAAAAGAAACTCAGAAAAGTGGGTAATTTTATTATTACTGACAATCATATTTAGGTTTTGAAAATTACGCCGGTTAGATGACATTTACATAATGGGAAAAAGAAAAAGAGGAAGACCAAGACGAAGATGGCTGCAAGACATCGTTGACGATCTGGAAATGGATGCAACAGCAGCAGGCCATCTTGCTCACAACCGAGAGGCCTACAGGAGTGCTGTTTGGGAGGCAAAGTTCCGCAAGGGACATGCAAATGAATGAATGAATGAAGATGACAGCCATTACATTTGATACATTCAGCCAGGCGTGTGGAAAATTCCTGCATAACACCATTTAACATGTTCAAAGGGATATTTTGAATGCAGTGTCGGATTCGATCTTTTAGATCTGCAATTAACTGTGGTCGACTAGCATATACCGTGTTCTTGAGGTACCCCCACAAAAAGAATTCTGCGGCCGATAAATCCGGTGACCTTGCCGGCCAATGAATATCCCCAAATCTGGAAATAAAACGATTGGGAAATACCTGTTGCAGCATGGCCATGGACTGACAGGCTGTGTGGACAGTTGCTCCATCCTGTTGAAACCATATTAGTCTCTTATTTCTATTGGCCACATCTGGAATGAAGTATCCAGTTAGCATCTGCACATAAAGATCACTATTAACAGTAAAAGGATGCCAGGTGCCAAAGCGTTCCTAACAGCTGATCGCCGAGGGCTACTCAGCAAATGCGTTGCGGACTTCTTGAATTCGTTCAGGTGTCTGTTGAGTTCGTGGACGACCAGTAGACTTGTTATTAAGGCAATTAGCGGTTTCCTCAAAAATTTTGACCCACCTCAAAATTGTTTTGTCCTCCGATCGGGAACATTATCACGGGGATGCAACTCAAAATGACGACGAAACTTTCGTTGTACAGTAATAGACGATTCTCCACTTTTAAAATAAATTTCAACGGTGAATGCGCGATGTTGTGTTTGCCAAGAAGCCATTGTTAAAAATGACCGCTTGTCTGCTTCATCTTTGACGTCATTTTTTTCACACTTATTCAGTTTCTGCGCACTACGTCAGTTAAATCCAGCCATGCTTTATGGCAGACCCTGTACTTAGGAACTTAGTTGTTAAACTGATGGGAAATGTCACAACGAAATAAAAAACAGACGTGCTCAGGCCATGTCAGCATTCCAGAAAATGAGAAACATCTTGTGCATCAGATCCATATCAATGGAAACAAGATTCCGAGTACTTAAATGTTACAACGAGCCAATTCTGTTTTATGGATGTGAAGCATGGTCCATGAATAAGAGAATACAACGAGAAATGGAAGCCATGGAAATGTGGTTTATAAGAAGGATGTTGAAGGTACCATAGACAGCTAAGAAAACCAACGAAAAAGTCTTAAGAGAGGCTGGATTTAAAAAGCAAATTACAGCAAAGATCAGAGTCTGACAAGCGAGATTTGTAGGACATTTTCTGAGAAGAGGAAACTTGGAACACATTGTGGCAACTGGAAAAATGAAGGAAGAAGAACGAACGAACGAACATACTTTATTTTCCAAGGATAAAGAATTGGGCACGCAGGCCCCTCTAACATTCTGCCCTTCATCATACAGCTTTCACTCAGTCACGGTCACTCACCATTTGTTAATGAAGATAATAATCATGAAGACACAATTAAATGATTACATAAATAAATAATAAACTTATCTCTTGTCTATACACTCTACACTCTGATTTATACAACAGCATGAAGTAAACTTGCATTCTTACATTCATTCAAAACTGACAAATTTATAGAAAAGCAATATTAAAAAATTACAAAAATCAAGCCATAATTTAAACTACTTTAGACTATGCTTAGGGAGGTATATAGTCCATATCAAACAGATATTAACAAAGTTTGAAGTTATAAGGACGAATATTACTTAGAAGTTTTACATGAGTTGGTAGGGCATTCCAAAGGTGGGCAGCTGAGTAAGAGAAGGCTTTTTTCAAAACATGTCAGGTCTTGGTTTTAGGAGAATACAATTGTTTAAACGGTGACTGTGTTTTGGGTTGGATTTGAACAACGACCACAAATAGGGT
The DNA here is from genome assembly GCA_009760885.1 of Achatina immaculata. Classification (NCBI taxonomy): domain Eukaryota; kingdom Metazoa; phylum Mollusca; class Gastropoda; order Stylommatophora; family Achatinidae; genus Lissachatina; species Lissachatina immaculata. The sequence continues at coordinate 9,384,994 of CM019714.1, read as the reverse complement.
GGAGCATTGTTCGATAGAATTTTATGAATTAACTTGGCCTTGTTGAAAAGAAATCTCTTCTTGAGGGGTGGAATATCAAAATATTTGTCCTTATTTGTAGTACGTGCTGCATGTTTGTCATCTATAAGCCGTACTGCTCGTTTTTGAAGTGAGTAAAGTCTTTTCATGTTTGACATGGAACAACCATCCGAGACTGTGGAAGAGTAGTTCAAGTGTGTTTGTCTCTGTGATATGTAGTCTATTTTTCTGGTGACTATGTCAAGAAACTGTTTAATTTTAGTAAACTGGTAAAAATTCTGTGCAATGAGTTTGGTTAGATTGTCTTCATGAAGATTCCAGCTGAGGTGGTGGTCAATCATGAGACCTAGAGTTTTATGTTCACTAACATTCTCTATATGTGAAGTTACAGCGTGGAGCTGTAGTGTTGTTATTAGTGACTGTCTTGTTGTAATGAGCATGGAATTTGTTTTGCTGGTGTTTATGAGCATTCTGTTGTTGTTGCTCCAGTTAATTAGACTGTTTATTTCAATTTGAAGAGCTGACTCAAGGTTAATACAGTCATTGTCACTAGTTTAAACTGTGCAGTCATCAACAAGGAAGCTACAAGATGATTTTTTGAGATGAAATGGAAGATCATTGATGTAGATGGTGAAAAGGAGAGAACCAAGAATAGATCCATGTGGAACGCCTTTATCAACCACAGATGAACTTGACTTTTGAGGGAAACTACCTGTTGGCTGGTGGAAAGAAAAGATGTAATAAATGTTGTTAAGTGAAGGTGTAATCTATAAGTCTCAAGCTTTCTAATTAGTATTTCATGATCAGTCATGTCAAATGCGTTTTTTAAGTCAACAAAGAAAGCACCACATAATTTATCATCGTTTATGTTAGACAACCAATATTCTGTCATTTTTGTGAGAGCTGTGTGACAGGAATGTTTCAGCCTAAAACCTGACTGACAGTCAACAGTCAAATCATTTTCTTGCATGTGTTGTAAGGTTGTTTTCTGTATGTGTTTTTCTAGGGGTTTTGACGGAGTGGATAGAAGTTGGTCTATATATTGAGGGATTTGTCTCTAAACCAGATTTTAAAAGGGGATATATTTTTTGCAATTTTAAAAGACTGAGGAAAATGAAGTATTCAGGAAAAAGCCTGTTACTAAATCTGACAGAGTTAAGTTAGTACTGCCTTTCCACCCGCATGGTCAGATGGTTAAGAAAATTCTTTATCGTCATCTGCCGATAATCCAACTCGACTTTGACACTCGCGACATTTTCTCTGATCCGCCTCTGTTGGCATACAAACGTGAGCCAAACCTTAAGGACATCCTCGTCCACAGCCACTTGAAGCAGATCCTTACATATGCTGGCACCAGAAAATGTAACCGCCCCCCTCTGCGTTACCTGCCCTGTAGTCTGGGAAACGAAAACGATCACCTTTCCTAAAACTATCCTCACTCTTCATGAGGGATTCACATGCGAGTCCCGTAATGTGATATATGTTATCGTTTGCAAAAGGTGCAGGATAACGTATATTGGTGAGACTGGCCTCAGATTAGGAGAACGCATGCAAAAACATCTGTACCACATCGCCCAGCATGCTTCGACACCAGTCCCAAATCATTTCACCTGCCCCAACCACAGAGGAAAATCTGATTTTCTGATAACATCCATCAAACAATGTCACACATATGACACAAGCCGCCTGGCGCTTGAGAACCGCTGCATTCAAAATTATAGGTCGCTGGAACCACATGGGTTAAACTCACTGTTCAGCTACACTTAACATTCTCTTCAGTCATTATAGTACCTCTCCACTAAGCTCCACCCCTTCTTACTCTTCCCTAAGCATCCATTTCAACTTCTCCTGGCTAGGTCAACATTGTATCACTCTCTCTCCCCTCCCCGGTTCCCCTTCCACCACCCCCAGTTACAACCCACCGACCACATATCACAGGTCTCTATTTAAAGTCTCCACGTTCTACTAAATCCATTCCTGACACACACCGCCGGACAAATCACACCTTACAATTTACAGCTAAGTACTCTATTTAATTTAAAATATTTTTTAAATACTATCTCCTGTCTCTATTTCTTCGTCCTGTATGTTTTTTGTGTGATTAAGGATCACGCCGATACGTCACAACTTTGTAGTCGTTAAGTAATAAAGCTGTTCCTACATTTTTCATAGTTTATACAACCGAGGAAAATGACGGCGTGCAATGCACTGATTGTATGTGCATGTTAGTGTGTCGCTAATTACTGGGGCAGCAGAGTAGCGTAATAACATGTTGCTAATTTCATCAAGTGCTGCTGTGTTACTGTCCTTTAAAGATGAAAGATAATAGTAGACTTCACTAACTGGCATGAAAGGAATACTGGGTTTAGAGATCTGTACATTTTCTACCTACAAATTTATTTAATTTGCGTCACAAGTAGGGATCGGTAGTGAAGATTGTAACTCTGCAAGTCAAATTGTTTTCTCTTGTTTGCAAGACTGTTAATTGGTTTCCAGACAGACTTACTATCTTGCCGGTCAGTTACAACTGACTAAAGATCCCTCACTCATGCTTCTAACATGGCTCCACGTCACAATCTTGAATGACCAAAAGTAATAAAATGCCAGGGAAGTAAGCAAAGAAGCATTGCTATCATTATCACTATCATTATCATATGAGATAACAGACAGCTATCAGAATAGTACCATTCACGGCCCAGCTTTCAAAGACACAGTCAATGCTAGTTATGTTGCAGCAACTGAAAATCTCACCTTACACACTCAAGACTATCCACATTACATGGACCATGTAGAGATTATTCTGCTCTGATTATACGGCAGAGATGTTAGCCGTTGGCAGGACCCTGAAAAATAATCTGGAATGATCTTGAGAGTGGAGTGGCTGAGCTGCAGGATATTGCATTTTCTCATTCTCCCACTCTGCCCTGACAGCCACCAGCAACTGGAAAGTGAACGTCATTTTCTCATTCTTCCATTCTGCCCTGAAAGCCACCAGCAACTGGAAAGTGAACGTCATTTTCTCATTCTTCCATTCTGCCCTGACAGCCACCAGCAACTGGAAAGTGAACGTCATTTTCTCATTCTCCCACTCTGCCCTGACAGCCACCAGCAACTGGAAAGTGAACGTCATTTTCTCATTCTTCCATTCTGCCCTGACAGCCACCAGCAACTGGAAAGTGAACGTCATTTTCTCATTCTTCCATTCTGCCCTGACAGCCACCAGCAACTGGAAAGTGAACGTCATTTTCTCATTCTTCCATTCTGCCCTGACAGCCACCAGCAACTGGGAAATGAACGTCATTTCCTTATTCTCTCACTCTGCCCTGACAGCCACTAGCAACTGGAAAATGAACGTCATTTACTTATTCTCCCACTCTGCCTTGACAGCCACTAGCAACTGGAAAATGAACTCGCCAGGTGAGGCAGAAATAGTGATGAAAATTGTGGACAAACCGTACACAGAATATGGAATATTGGTGATGCTGCAGTAGATACCAAGTCTGTGGAATTCTAAATAATGACAAGGCAGACAACCTTGCCAAACAGGCTGCACTATGGCCCATACTAAACAAAGAATTATCTAACCACAGCGCCCAGAAAATCCTTCGAGGCATCAACAACAACAAAAAGAAAAAAAATATGGCTAAATCTGTGGACAAGAGGAAATACTGATCGAGACCTGTACAGATCACATGAGCAAACCTGACCAACACTGACAAGTCATACAAACTAAACAGACAAAACCAAAGCATTATTTTCAGACTACGAAACAAACATATAAACAAAATCAAGAAAAACCACAGTCCAAACTGCATACACTGTTATAATGAGGAGGAAAGAGTTGAACATTTTCTACTTGAGTGCCCCAAAGTAGAGGAAAGACAAATAGAACTATTTCCACAATACTCTGGACACATAAAAGACACTGCAACAACCACTTGATCAGAAAGCACTTCTAATTTTCCAGGTAAAGTAAACGACGTTCTATTGACGGCAAATACTGAAGAAGGAAAAGGACAGAATTATAGTAAAGGAACATACCAACGTTTCAAAACTGGTTTCGTTTATATTCGAATTTTCGTAAAGGGATGTAACGTCAATAATACTTCACAAAGGAAGCATTTTCATAGTTACCTCCCATAATACTACCCGAAACAAACATTTCGTAGACAGTGGGTGGTTTCCAACAACGATGTTAACTAGTGCAGTATTAACTACACAGGAAGCACTTCTGATTTTCGAGGCTAATCCTACCGTTTCTGCTTCCTTATAAAGTGACATATTAGCCACCACCAAGGTCCCTAGGCTAAACTTAGAAATAACCCAGGCCCTTAGGCTAAAATTGGCAGTGGTCCATACCTCTAGGTTAAACTTAGCAGTGGCCCAAGCCCCTAGGCTAAACTTAACAGTGGCCCAGGGCCCTAAGTTAAACTTAGCAGTGGCCCAGGCCCATAGGTTAAACTTAACAGTGGCTCAGAGCCCTAGGTTAAACTTAGCAATGGCTCAGGGCCATAGGTTAAACTTAGCAGTGACCCAGGACCCATAGGCTAAACTTTGCAGTGACCTAGGCCCATAGGCTAAACTTTGCAGTGACCCAGGCCCCTAGGCTAAACTTTGCAGTGACCCAGGCCCTTAGGTTAAACTTTGCAATGACTCAGGTCCATAGGATACTCTTTGCAGCGACCCAGGCTCCCTAGGCTAAAATTAGCAGTTATTCAGGGCCATAGGATAAACTTTACAATGACCAAGGTCTCTTGGCTAAACTTAACAGTGGCCCGGGGCCGTAGGTTAAACTTAGCAATCGCCCAAGCACCTGCGATAAACTTAACAGTGGCCTGGATCCCTAAGCTAAATTTAGCAGTGGCTCAGGCCCCTATGCTAAACTTAGGAATACCCTAGATCCCTAGGGTAAACTTAACTATGGCTCAAGTTCCTTTGACCTAAACCCCTTCTCTCCTGATACTCCTATATGACTTTGTATTACACGGACCAAACTCAGAGAACACGATACTGCCTTCTGGGTAACGTAACATGTTGTGGTTTCAGATACAAATTTTTACACAAAGAGACTTTCTCACAGTAAAGTAACAATGTGTTTATATGCTATATCTGTGCTTTGTCAATAATTTTTTTTTACCTAGGTCTGATCATATAATACCGCCTTCTGTTATGTAAACATAATGTGTTGGTGCAGCGCTCCTGTCCTGTCTTGTCTTGTCTTGTCTTGTCTCCTTCCTCATATACTTTTCAGTGTAGCGGTAATAGTTACAAATGGGTGCCACGTGAAGCATTAACTTGTAGGTGAGCAGTGCCGAGACTTGCAAACGCACATCAACGACACAACGCAACCGACGATCTGGTGAGAGCGAGCACAAAAGAAGAGAAGAAGAAGAAGAAACGAAGTGATAAACTGACATACCTGCATTACAAAATGAGTCTCCTTTATACAGTCATTATTTTGTTAAAATGAGTGGCATAGCAAACACGCGCTGTTTATAGATTTTGATCAAGTGTAAAACTTCGCTGGTTGCGAAGTCCACATATTGGGACAATAAAGGATCGGACAGGACCAAAAATCCAGCTGCAGCCCCACAACCCATGGTCTATGTACTACCACACTGGATGGTCATTCCTAAAACCAACCTACAACCCAGGATTTTTCCTCCAAATGATACTGTACGCCAGTCGTATAAAAGAGGAAAAAGTAGGAACAGCTTTATTACTTAACGATTATAAAGTTGTGACGTTTCGGCGTGAGCCTTAATCATACAAAAACATACAGGACGAAGATATAGAGAGAGGAGATAAAGAATAGACTCACATGAATACGATTTAAAAAAATTTTTTTTAAGGTACTTAGCTGTAAATTGTAAGGTGTGACTTGTCCGGCGGTGTGTGTCAGGAATGTATTTAGTAGAACGTGGAGACCGTTTAAATAGAGACCTGTGATATGTGGTCGGTGGGTTGTAACTGGGGGTGGTGGATGGGGAACCGGGGAGGGGATAGATAGTGATACAATACTGACCTAGCTAGGAGAAGTCGAAACAGATGATTGGGGAAGAGGGGTTGCAGAGTGATGCTGTGAGGAAGTTTGAAAAGTAAGAATGGGTGGACTTAGTGGATAGGTACTATAATGATTGAAGAGAATGTTACGTGTAACTAAACAGTACTAAATGGAAGTGAATGCTAGAAAATCACCAAAACCATAGAAAACAAGTTGAATTCTTTCCAGACTAAATGTTTACGAAGAATTAGAAGAATATTTCAAACACCATAAGAAATAACATCTTGTTGGCAGAGATGCAGATGAAGCCACTGACAGCGATTATGGAGGAAAGATGCTGGCGATGGTTGGGACATGTGCTCCGAATGACTGACAACTCACTACCAAAAATAGCACTAAGATGGACACCACAGGGGAACAGAAATAAGGGTAGACCAAAAGAGACATGGAGAAGAAAACAGAGAGGATGTTGAGCAATAGAGGGCTCATCTGGGAAAGAGCGAAAAAAAGCCAAAGGACAGGCATTTGTGGAAAACCCTTGCGGAAGCCCCATGTGCCCCGGACACTTAAGGTTCATAGAGAGAGAGAAAGAGAGAGAGAGAGAGAGAGAGAGAGAGAGAGGAGAGAGAGAGAGAGAGCGAGTTTGTTAAGGGGATGTAACGTCTATAATATTTGATAAATGAAAAATTATCCTTGTTTCGTCCCCTAACATGCTGTAAGAAATAAACGCTTCACACAAGACAGGATGGTTTACATCAAACATATTAATGAGTGGCATTATCTCAGACTGTTGTTGTTGTTGTTGTTGTTGTTGTTGTTGTTGTTGTTGTTGTTGTTGTTCAGATCATGGGCTCACGAACCAGGAAATAACTTTATACTCCTCTTTCATTTATTTCCATTTCTAGCACTATTTTTTTAAATTCAGTATTAACTAACTATTTGTTTATACAGTAAACCAAACTCGTCACACACTATCTAGTCAATCCAACTTGTCACATACACTCTAGTCAATCCAACTTGTCACACACTATCTAGTCAATCCAACTTGTCACACACTATCTAGTCAATCCAACTTGTCACACACTATCTAGTCAATCCAACTTGTCACACACTATCTAGTCAATCCAACCTGTCACACACTATCTAGTCAATCCAACTTGTCACACACTATCTAGTCAATCCAACTTCTCACATACTATCCAGCAAAGCGTACGAACACAAGCTAAAACCGCAAGAGAACATCTCAAAACAGGTCCCTTTTATATACCTGCTGTTTCAGTAAGAGCACGATTCAAACCAAGACACAGAAGAATGATAATCATACAATGTTACCCACCCACGAACGATACAGATGATGAAATAAAAGACGATTTCTGTCATCAACTACAACAAGTCCCTAAACTCGACATCCTAATTGTCATGGGAGACATCAACGCCAAAGTAGGAGAAGATAACACTGACGTTGAAAAAGTAGTTGGCAAAGAAGGAACTGGCACGTTAAATAAGATATATATGTATACAGACTAGACAGTAAATTTTAAAGCATTTTTTAAATCCACGTAATAAATCTCAGCTTTATTCTAGTCTCGTTTTTCAGAAAGTAATGCCTTACATTTGTTTTCCCTCAGCAAATAAGAAATTTAATAAAAGTTCAATGTTTATGCTTCAGATTTGACGTTTTCTGCGTTTCTTTATGAAATTTCAAATCATTCCAACAGAGTGAAGAGCTGTAGCTCTCTCTGTTCCTGGCCGTGCAGCACGCAACGCGACCGACATTGAAGACGAAAACTGCAAAAGAAGTGGAGCAGCGTAGTAGTAAAAGTGATATACGTAGATTACAAAAGGAGTCTCATTTAATCATTATTTTTTAAAGGTATGTAACATAGAAAATAAGTCGTGGATAAAAATTTAACATTGTTACCTCCCATAACTCGAAATAAATACCACCTATATTAAAAATCATTTCTAGGAAGTGGAGGTGCATTGGTCACACTCTGAGGAAACCTGACACCAACATAACGAGACAGGCACTGACATGGAATCCTCAAGGGAATATAAAACGAAGAAGACCTAGGTTTACCTGGAGAAGAGAAATTATGACAGTGTTAGACAAGGGATGCACATGGAAGGAAGCAGAGAATAATTCCAAGAACAGGGATGACTGGAGAGCCTTTATCCGTGGCCTATGCTGTCAAGGGAGTGAAAGGCGATGATGATGATGGTATTAACTAAATCAGGGACCTGTAATTGAATTCATGCTTGGGAAGAAAAGAAACTGATGAACATCCACAAACATTTGTGTGCTGTGTATGGAAGTTGTGCAGTCGATAGGAGCACCGATGTTCGCTGGGCTAAGAGATTAGAAACTTCTTGAAGGGAACAGATCTATCTCCGTGATCTGACGCGTTCTGGGAATCCTGCCACACCCACCAACCCAGACATGGTGAAAGGCGCTGAAATATTTCCCAGGAACCACACACAACCACTTAACAATTGGCCCCACAGCTTCTAGCCAGCAAAGGAAGTGTGAGTTCAGTTATCACGCCTCTCGCATATTCCAAGATGTATAAACTAGGAAAAAAGTAGGAACAGCTTCACTGCTTAACTGCCCAAAGCAAATGTGGCTTCTGGAAGGTTTTCCACAATTGCCTGTCCTTCATCTTTTTTTTTTTCGCTCTTGCCCAGGTGAGCCCTCTACTGCTCAACATCCTCTCTGTTGTTCTTCTCCATGTCTCTTTTGGCCTACCCTTACTCCTGTCCCCCTGTCTTCTGTATCAGACAAACTGTTGGGCCGGTCCACAAACTACTCTCATTAAATGTTTAGACATAGTCCCATCATATCTGACAATTAACTCAACAGACTTTAAAAATAATTCCATTATAACGAACATGTAATTTATCAGATGTTTTACGAAAGGGCAAACTGAACAAGGCATTTAACTATTCTATGATACTCCTCCAAAGCCAAACTTCTGCATTTAATCATTTTTGTTGTATTTTTTTATCTGACAAGCTAAGAAATGACACCATAAGACAGATGGTAGAAACTACATCTTGTTTATGACACGTACAGAAACAAACACTCAAGTGAATCGGTCACTTAATGAGAATGACACACTCACAGCCAGCCACTAGAGCCTTCAACCGAACAACTACAGGACACAGATCAAGAGGAAGACCCTGAAAGAATTGGTTAGATGGTATCAGAGAGACAGTCGCTAATTACGGCATGACCATCACTGAGGCCACCCATATAGCCCCCAAAACCCCAACCCCATCCCCCTTCGATATTTCACCGTACAAGAGGAAGGATAAAGTTATGTAAGTAAATAAGCAACTGTATTGAATAAATAATGCTTTTATAATCACGTAGGTTTTACTCACCATAATGCTTATAAAGTCCGTCAGTCAGACACTTGCATGTCCCTTGAGGAACTTTACCTCATAACAGCTCTCTTGTAGGCCTCTCGGTTGTAAGCAAGATGCCCTGCTGCTGATGCGTCCATTCGCAGATTATCAACGATGTCCTGCAGCCATCTTCGCCTTGGTCTTTCTCTCTTTTTCCCATTATATGCCCTTCCAAGACGGTCTCCTCTAAATTATCATGACGTTTAATGTGTCCAAAATATTTAAGTTTTCTCTGTTTAACCCTCTTTACTAGCCAGCCTTCTTCAATATTAAGTTCCTGTAGTATGGATATATTTGTTATTTTTTGTGTCCATGATATTTGAAGAAGTCTTCTGTAGCATTTACATTCAAGGGCATTTATTTGTTTCTCAGCTGTTTTGTTAAGTATCCAGGTCTCACAAGCATATCAGCGTGGAAGATTTCTCATTGATTGTAGCCTTTTTTCTTATATTTCCATTGTAACATCTACTCTCTCACTTTTACCAACCTAAGACAGCTGGATATTTTTTAAAAAACGACTATAATTTCTAACGTTTGAACACCTAGGGGTAAAAATGATAACAACTGGAAAAGCAAATGTCACTTCAGCAAGTCGCTGTAATCTTTCAAATATTGTACGCTAATTTGTGCAACAACTAGCAATTTTACACATCATCTTTGTGATGATGATTATGCCAGTAGACTTTACTTCCACTGAGTTCATTTCTTCACAATACCCATTGTTTATCCTCTCTCAATCTCTCTCTCTCTCCTCTCTCTCTCTCTCTCTTTCTCTTTCTGCCCGAGAAGAGCAGAATATTAGACGGAACAATTTTTTTTTAATAAATAGGAAACTACGGGCCTTTGATACGGTAAAGTAAGAGAACAGAGTTGTGTAGGAATAGACCTGGAAAAAATGGTAGACAAAGCACTTTAGTGAGACGTGAGAGAAAGAAAAATCACAAGAGAAATACCTGGGATTCGAACACGGACTTTATCGTACCAAAGATTCGTAGTTTTCTGTTTATAAAAGTCCTGCCGGAGTCCGTGTTCGAAGCCTGCGTGACCAATTCTTAACCGTTTGAAAATAAATTATGTTCGTTCTCTGCGACTTAGTAGACAGGAGTATCACAGTGGACAGTGAGCTGGCCTGTTATTTAATGCAGTTGATTACAGAGTCTCTATTACCCTGGTCAACTTAACTGTAATCTAGGCACCTCACTCTCTCGTGCTATTATTACCGGGGCTTTTCATTTCGGACTACATTTCTCTGTCAAGTAGATCAATGGTTCTCAAACCTTTTATTTCAGATTGCCGTCCCCTTGCCTCTCAGTAGATCAATGGTTCTCAAACCTTTTATTTCCAGCTGCCGTCCCTTTGCCTTTCAAGTAGATCAATGGTTCTCAAAACTTTTGCGGTTGCCGTCCCTTTGTCTCTCAGCCAACATTCCTAGCCCCAGAACAAAATGTTTTTGCTCAAACGGGCTCTAATGTCTCCGGGGCGCTCTCTCTTTTTTTTCTCATCCTCCACGGAACTTTCCCAACACCCAAAATAGTTATTATTGTTTATTTTAGACTTCTACGTGCTAATCTCATTGCCTTTTTAACCATTTCTTCTCACTCTTTTCTTCTTATATTTCTACAGCTGCATCATATATCTCTCACTATCTTTACTCAGAAACGGAAGAATACTTGTCCACGGTGTAAGACGCACCACATTAGTCCCCCATCTACCAGCTTTTGTGTATAAATAGAAAGTGGATATCACAGAACCATCGAGACATTGTCGAAATTTGATTAGCTTTAAGAGTCTGTGGATGAAACAAAACAGAACAAAACAAGATAGAAGCACTGGCTCTGGACAGGGTAACAATAGTGCTTGCCGTCCGTCATCTTTATCCTCCAGCAGACGGGAATACTTGTCTTGTCTTGTGCTATCTCCCTGTAGCTGCGAGCTGATATTCTTTGCAGCAGATGCTGTAAAGATGTTGAGGTACAACACTGTATCGGCGTGGGAGCTGGTTGAGGCAGCTACTTTTTCAGTCCCGGAGTACAGCTAAAAAGCAGGGGGGGGGGTGTGCAATGCTTCTTTAGCAGAGTCCACCACCATGGGGACTACGGCGATCCCTGCCCTGTTAACCAGGCTATGCCTTCTACTTGGGGTACCAACGGGGAGGTGGGACAGGGTCTTGGTCACTTATGGTTCGCGGACCCTGACGCTAACATATCAGCTATGGGTTCGCTGTTTGCCTAATTGGACAGCGTCTCCATTCCCCCCACCCCTCCCAGACGGGAATACAGCTCGATCTTGTTTGCAGTTTTGCCATCGCTAACATTCCCGAAAACTTAAATATTTTGGACAACGTCATGATATTCTAGAGAAGACCGTCTTGGAAGGATACATAATTGGAAAAAGAAAGAGAGGAAGACCCTAGGCGAAGATGGCTACAAGACATCGTTGATCTGTGAATGGATGCATCAGCAGCAGGGCATCTTGCTCACAACCGAGAGACCTACAGGAGTGCTGTTAGGGAGGCAAAGTTCCGCAAAGGACATGCAAATGAATGAATCAACATTCCCCGGAGACATATCCTTCCGGTAACGTTAAAACTTGCTCCTTTTGTCACCTGGAGATAAGAAGCTATCTTAGCCTGCCACGCTGTCCTTTCCCTACACCTGGCTGGTAGCTATATTTATCCCTCGCTTCCAAAGATCTAAGCTGGCTCTGTCCACCCTCCACGTGGCGACGCTGTTTACCAACGGAATGCTTCTCTCCCCTCCTTTCCTGCCCTCATCTCCCGCCTCGGTTCTCTGTTCATGAAAAGAAAACATGAAATACGAGACAGGGTTGCCATTAATGACAGGAAACACCTGGTACCAGCGTGAGACCTTCACTTTTGAGTGAAGTGCATTTAAACTGCAATGAAAATGTAATATAATTCCGAACTGTGATAGTACAGTTGTGTGAACTTTTAACCGTCACACAGAAGTAATAGTAATAATACATTTTGGAAAAAAAGCGTGTGCTTTCTTTCAAACAAGCAGAAGTTGCACTTGTAGGTCCAAACCTTCATCTCACAACAAGGGAGTTTTTTTTTTCACAAAGTTGTTTGACCTCTAACAATGCTCATGCAAAAAAGAGAGAGGGGGAGAGAGAGAGGTGGAGAGAGAGAGAGGGAGAGAGAGGGGGCAGAGAGAGAGGGAGAGAGAGGGGGCAGAGGAAGAGAGAGGGGGCAAAGAGAGGGAGAGAGAGGGGGCAGAGAGAGAGGGGAGAGGAGAGGGGGAGAGAGAGGGGGCAGAGAGGGGGAGAGAGGGGGAGAGAGGGGGAGAGAGAGGGGGAGAGAGAGGTGGAGAGAGAGGGGAGAGAAGGAGAGAGGGGAGGAGAGAGTGGAGAGAGAGGGGGAGAGAGAGGGGAGAGAGGGGGAGAGGGGAGAGAGAGAGATGGAGAGAGAGGGGGAGAGAGTGGGCAGAGGGAGAGAGAGAGGGGGAAGAGAGAGAGGGGGAGAGATTGATTTTCTTCTGTCGGGGAGTGATGAATCTGGGGGAGGGGGTGGTGGCGGGGGGGGGGGAAGAGAGGAGGCGGGGAAGGGGGTGGACCAAAATTATCTAAAAAAAAAAAACAAGAAAAAAATTTAATGAAACATATTCAAGGACTCGCTGATAATGAGATTCCAACGTTTCCATTCCCACAGTTAAAGCAACAAGAAACGTTCTAGCGGGTTAATGTGAAGGTTTGGTGGTGGAGCCTCTGATTCTGGGATGAGAGTTGTTGTGTTTTGTTTTGTTTTGTTTTTTTTTTGGGGGGGGGATTCACCAGGGAGAAGATCAATAACCGGAATTTTGGAAAATTGTCTGGAAAAATCAACACCCATCGCGTGGGGGGCGTCAATGGTAGTGATGGAAGGCGAAATAAAACAAATTACATAATGAGGAACAAATAAATTACATAGCTGATGAAGGCGAAATACAAACAACTTACATAAATGATGAAACAAATACAAATTACATAGCTGATGAAGGCGAAATACAAACAAATTACATAAATGATGAAACAAATACAAATTACATAGCTGATGAAGGCGAAATACAAACAAATTACATAAATGATGAAACAAATACAAATTACATAGCTGATGAAGGCGAAATACAAACAAATTACATAAATGATGAAACAAATACAAATTACATATCTGATGAAGGCGAAATACAAACAAATTACATAAATGATGAAACAAATACAAATTACATAGCTGATGAAGGCGAAATACAAACAAATTACATAAATGATGAAACAAATACAAATTACATAGCTGATGAAGGCGAAATAATACAAAAAAAAAAAGAAAAAATTTACATAAATGATGAAACAAATACAAATTACATAGCTGATGAAGGCGAAATACAAACAACTTACATAAATGATGAAACAAATACAAATTACATAGCTGATGAAGGCGAAATACAAACAACTTACATAAATGATGAAAGCAAAGTACAAATTGCATAAATGATAAAATAGGTCAGTCATTTGCCTCCCTAAAAGATCTCATGTAGGCCTCTCGGTTGTAAGGAATATGCTCTGCTGATGATGATGCATCCAACAGCAGATGTCAACGAGCCAGGTCTGGTTGTCGTGACGCGGCAGGTTGCGATGACCAAACTCATGGTCCGTTCGTGGTTCTCCGGTTGGGGAGAGGGGGGGGATGCAAAACGTGGTTGAGCACGTGAAAGGTAGACAGGTAACCCCGAATTTGTGAGATCTGGGTTTTTTTTTAAGTGAGTTGGTGTCTCGTCTAGGCGTATGGCCGGCAGCACTGTTGTGCACTGGGGAAGATTTGTCCGTTTGACTTAAAATGATAAATGATCTAGATGTGGGGAGTCGTGAGTATGACTGTCTTGTCAACGATGATCTCAGAGCGCTGTTCAGGCCGCCTCGTTCGTGTAAGTTATTATATGTCCGCGATTGTAAATGTCAGGTAAAACGTCTGGTCAATATATGGTGTCAGCAGTCGTAAGTGTGACACTTTCATTCTTTGTGAACTAACTAGTTGGGATAAGAAGACTAATGAGCTATGAGCTACCATGTTGTTCCTTGACGATTTAAGTTGTACAACATACTTTGCTTGAGTTATATTGTTGGGCAAAGAGTGATGAGAAGAGACATGTAACTATGGGTTGCTATCTGTAACGTGATGGAATTACTGTTTCTCGTGGCTCACATTTTGTTACATTGTGGTGGATCTATGTGCCTGCAACTCTTTTAGTTTGTGCCAGAAGATTACTTATGGTCTTTTATTATACTTTAGTAATTACGTGTTGTTGATTGTTATTGACAACCCGTGATAAATATATATATATATGGGGTAAAGTAAGAGAACACAGTTTTGTAGGATTAGACCTCGAAAAAATCGTAGAAAAAGCACTTTAGTGAGACGTGAGAGAAAGAAAAATCAAAACAGTAATACTGTGTCATCAGCATATCTAATCTCTGGTATTTCATAACTTCTAATTGTTATGGCATCGTAATATTCTTTATCTACATCTTCTCTAACATTCCTCATTATATTTTCAGTATACAAGTTAAATAAGTAGGGTGACAATATGCACCCCTGACAGACCCCTTGTTTTATATCAGACAAGTTGTTGTTTCACCATTTATTCTTACTGCTGCTTGTTGGTCTAGATACAGCAGTGATGTTAATTGTATTAAATGTGTTGGAAATCCCATTTTGTCTATTATTTCCCAAAGTTTATAATGTTGTACACAATCAGTTTCGAATATCCATAAAAGATAAATATAGCTTCACATTAAATTCTCTATTATTAATCTTATATTGAATATATGATCTCTTGATCCTCTTCCTTGCCTGAAACCAGCTTGGACCATATTGACTTCTTTTTCTATTTTCTTACGAAGTCTACCCTTTATGATATTTAACAGAATTTTACTGGCATAACTAACAGGGCAACAGTTCTGTAGTTTGTGCATAATTTCAGTTTACCATTTTTTTTTGGCAAATACCTGAAATCCATATCTTTTTTACATAGTGCATGGTAGATTGTTGCACATTCCTTTCCTCTTGTATGATACTAGTTTATTTTATAAACCATCCAGACTTTTTAAGCATTTCGGCCAAACGATGGGTGAGAATATTAGTTGTCTCTTCCCACTGAATCGTTGTGTTTGTGCTCTGTCATCTGCACTTTAATACCAAACCGTGAAACGAATATTCTAGCTAGCGTAGGTACGAACAAGCTATACACACACACACACACATATATATATAATATATTATATATATATATGTATATATATGTGTGTGTATGTGTGTTTGTGTGTGTGTGTGTTGCTTGGATGGTGTTTTAAAAGTTGGGTTGACTGGACAGTGTTTTAAATATTGGGTTGACTGGACAATGTATGAAAGGTTCATTTGATGGGATAGTGTTTTAAATGTTGGTTTGATTGGATTCTCCAGCAGAATGAGTTTTATATATATATATATATATATATATATATATATATATATATATATATCAGTGGACTAAGTAAGTGGCATGAAAAAGGAAAAGCACCAGAACTAATCGGAAACACCAAGGACCGAGCAAGATGGAGAAGATTGATCGCCAACGTTATTTGGCACAGCACCGGCGGTCTGGTTAGCTGAATGGTTAAACACTGGCATTCCTAATCCAGTGGTACTGGTTTCAAGCCCCAGGGGCGGAATTTTTTATAGTATACACCAAAAAAAAAAAGAACAAATATATCTATACTACAAGAGCTTAATATTGAAGAAGGCTGGCTAGTAAAGAGGATTAAAGAGAGAAAACTTAAATATTTTGGACACATTAAACGTCATGATAATTTAGAGGAGGCCGTAGTGGAAGGATACATAATGGGAAAAAGAAAAAGAGGAAGACCAAAACGAAGATGGCTGCAAGAAATCATTGACGATCTGCAAATGGACGCATCAGCAGCAGGCCATCTTGCTCACAACCGAGAGGCCTACAGGAGTGCTGTTTGGGAGGCAAAGTTCCGCAAGGGACACGCAAATGAATGAATGAATACACCAAAAAGGCACTTGGGGTCCATCTAAACTCTAGAAATCTGGGAAGGTAAGTGGGGCAAGGCTTTCATGTGCCGAAGGTCTTGGAATCACGGGACTGAAACAATACCCCCAACACGCCTTAGTGGCATGGGAACGGGGATTTTACCTTTACCTTACATTATATAACCGGCAAATACGGGAAATTAGAAAGATAAAAAAACTGAAATTTTTGGAGGTTGTCAGTTACCGTCACCGGTTTATATTATCAAAATACCTAGTAGAAAAGCAAGCAGCAAAATCCGTTGGAAGGATGATCGGGCCAGTTGGATGATGATGCTCAATTTGCACGGAGGAGAATTAGCCAGTTGTGACTTTGGTTCAGCGTGCGAACATTTTGTAAAGATTAAATCTCGCCACGAATAAAGATTAAATCTCGCCACATTAAGGCGAAAATTTTAAAAATCCGCACAAACGTTTACAGGCAGATGATATTTGTACAGTGTTTTTAATGTTAAATAATAATAATAATAATAATAATAATAATAATAATAAAGGTTTAAAGTACAGACTGCCGCACGGACGAACCGGTACGTAGGAAAGTACATCATATAACGTGAAAGACAGGCACAATTGTGCTGGCTTCAGAACAGTTCTATCGTAATCACTCACACAAAAAGGAGAGAGAGGAAGGGGAAAAAAAATCTCATTGTACTGGCCACGTCGTACGGAAAAAGAAAAGTACCTGAATTAACTGGAAACACCAAGAACCGCGCAAAGATATATAATGTGTCATGCTAGATAGCGCAGGTGATGACGCTTTCCCATCTTGTGCGGTCGTTGGTGTTTCCAATTCATTCAGAGACTTTACTTTTTCCGTTTCGCTAGGTCAGTCCACTGAGACATTTTTCTCTTGGCCTTCCTCTCTTCCTCTCTACCCCCCCTCCCCCTTGAACTTTCCAGCGATTACCAGGTTCTCCAACTTCTGTCTTCTCATGTCACGTCCAGGACATTTTGACATGTCTTTTTCTTATCATTTTAACTTGTTTCATTGGTTCTGACTATAATATGCTATGATGTTCCTCTATCTAAATGCAAAGAAAACTAAATTGATGACAAATGACAAAACAAAAAAGGCAGCTGAAACATATATCAATGAGGAAAAGTTGGAAGAAGTGGAGAGTTTTGAATATCTTGGATCACTGCTAACTAATAATGGAGATACAATGAGGGAAATTAAAAGGAGGACATCTATCACTCTTCAGACAATAAAACAAGTAAATAATCTGTGGAGAGGAGCAGACAGAACTACAAAAATAAGATTTTTAAGGGCATGCATCTTTCCCATCGCAACATATGCCTGTGAGAACTGGACACTTAACAAAACAGCTGAGAAACACATAAATGCCTTAGAATGTAAATGCTACAGAAGAGTTCTTAAAATATGATGGACAAAAAAAAAAAATGTATCCATACTACAAGAACTTAATATTGAAGAAGGCTGGCTAGTAAAGAGGATTAAACAGAGAAAACTTAAATATTTTGGACATATTAAACGTCATGATAATCTAGAGAAAGTCTTGGAAGGGTACATAATGGGAAAAAGAAAGAGAGGAAGACTAAGGCGAAGAAGGCTGCAAGACATCGTTGATGATCTGCAAATGGATGCATCAGCAGCAGGCCATCTTGCTCACAACCGAGAGGCCTACAGGAATGCTGTTAGGGAGGCAAAGTTCCGCAAGGGACATGCAAATGAATGAATGAATGTTCTATTGCAATCCTCTCCGTTTTGTCATTCATATGCTCCTAAAACCTCAGCGTATATCGTCTTTCTTCAAATGCTCTTAACTGTTCCTGTTCATCGTCGTCATCATCATCATCATCATCATGACCATCGTCATCGTCATCATCATCATCATCGTCGTCGTCGTCGTCATATCATCATCGCCTTTCACTCCCTTGAGAGCATAGGCCACGGATAAAGGCTCTCCAGTCATCCCTGTTCTGCTTCCATCTATGTGTATCCCTTGTCTCTGAGCACTGTCATAATTTCTCTTCTCCAAGTGAGTCTAGGTTTTCTTTGTTTTCTATTTCCTTGAGGATTCCATGTCAGTGCCCGTCTTGCTATGCTAGTGTCGGGTTTCCTCAGAGTGTGGCCAATCCACCTCCACTTCCTAACATGATTTGTAGGTTAATAGGTTCTTGTCCTGCCTTTTCCTATACCTCCTCGTTCCTGATCTTGTCCTGCCATTTAAAACTGTTCCTCTTGCATCTTACTTAACTGTTTGATCAATGACAATCATTTTTATTTTCTGAAGTGTAGTAAAGAAGAATAGGGAATCTTTAACTTACTAAATACGGGTGTATGGTACCACTGCCATTCAGCCTCGTAATTTTTACAGGAATGTATGCTCTTTCAAACAAAATGAATTCAGCTTTTTATAGCTATTTAAATTCTGCATAGTTTTAATCACACATAAATCAAATTTCCATTCGTCTGCCGTCCATTTTGAAAGGTTACACCTAGTATTCCAATACCCCATTTTTTCCCCCCACGTACGTTTATCTCAAAGTACTTATGTAAGCTCTCCGAGTTGGCAATCACTCCGCGGGGAATGCGAAGGAATGAACTATGTACTTACTTGAAAGGGGGAAAACTTTGAGCAACCTGGCTAGTTTGTGTATCTCCTGTGATAAACAAGTTTCAGTCCGCGCCTTCCCGCGCTGGGATACACAGACGCGCTGATTTATTAAACAGATGTTGTGCCTCATGTTTTCATGGGATCTATGTACCCCCCCCCCCTCCCCTCCCCCCCCCCACGACATGTTCTGTAGTAGTAAAGCCTCTCTTCTGTAGCGTTTTTAACTGAGATAATTTATTATAGATTCCCTGTGAGCGCGTACGGTCCCCACTTGAATATACGATTTACTCATAAGGTATAGCTAACAGGGAATGTGAGCGTAATACGTATATAATGATATTCAGGAATGCAAGACTGTGTTTCTACGTCCATGTGTGACACTGTTACGCCTGGTAACACAGACATTGGCTACAGAAGAACAGAACCACTGCCACCGTTTTCTCTTTCTCCGTTTTTCGTGCCTGGTTAAATACAGTTGTTTCATTTCTGTGTTTGTAAGGTAAGTCATTTGTTTATACAAGTGATAGCACGATTAGTATAGAGAGGGGGTTTGTGTGTTGGTTTTACTTGTTTGTTTTAATCGCATGCTTTGAAGGAAGACAGTTTTCAAAGACTTCAGCTTACTTGCTTTCTTTCTTTCTTAGAAGGAATGGCAAAAGGGACAGTGAGATAAACAGGTGGAAATAAAAAACAAAGAGTAAGAGACCAGTATTTTATCTACCTTGATAAAGGAAATATTGTTTTGGTACTGATTTGGTTAGTGCACTGGTCTGTCATGGCGAAGGTCGGGGGTTCGAATCCGGCCGGAGGCGCCCCTGTCACTCAGCTGTAGAAATGGGTTCCCAGCTTCTTCTGGCGTTGGGGAAGGAAAGGCGGCCAGGCGTGATACTGACCTTATCACCCTCTAGTGTGTTGACAGGTCAAGGAAAATATGGGCACTAACACCATATCCCTATGTGCCTCTAAGGCATGAGAGGATTACCTTTACCTTTTTGTTTGTTTGTTTGTTTGTTTGTTTGTTTGTTTGTTTTACTGTTTGTTTAACGTTTCCACGTGTTTCTTTCATTGCAGTTCCCTCTCATCTTTACTTCTGTCTGTGTCTGTCTGTCTGTCTGTCCGTCTGTCTGCGTGCCTGTCTGCTTTAAACTGAACAATACACATCTGTCTGTATCAATTATTAGTTTTCATTCGTTTGCGATGTTTGCCGTATGTATGTCGGCCATTTGTATGTGTATGTCAGAGATAAATATGTGTATGTCAGAGATAAATGTGTGTATGTCAGAGATGAGTATGTGTATGTCAGAGATAAATATGTGTATGTCAGAGATAAATATGTGTAT